>CAJNIZ010003625.1:82320-124162 GCA_905231905.1 Symbiodinium pilosum | reverse complement strand
CGGGGATTACTTTAAAAGGGATGGTCTGGATTCGGTCCCGTATTTTTAGGGCCCCAAAACCAAAACACATTAAAGAGGATCACCCAAACATTGGCCATGTCCTGAATAAGCGGCGGCGAAAACACTTTAAAGAGGGTCCCTACATTAAACCTAGTGCAACATTACTGTAATCCTTGACATTACCAGTTTCAAGCTTCAGCAGTTTAAAGGATGCAGGGCAAGGCTCCTGCTGAAAGAAGGCGAGCGGGTGGTCGAGGCAGAATGTCTAAACGCTGAAGTTTGGTGTTGCCGGACTTCTCAGGGAAAGGTGACACAATCGAGAAACATTTGCCTGGCATGTTCAGATCCGGCTTTTGCTTGCTGTGCAAGTCGAGGGAAATACTGGCTGCTCCCTATGCGTATTTTTCCCGCGAACGCATTCCCAATTTTCGGGACTTTCAGAAAGCTTCCATTTACGGCACTGTCGCCTCACGCAGGCATTCAACCGTTTCTCGCCTCTTTGCATCGCAGCGAAGCGTGGCGAGTTGATCATTGCGAGGCTGGTGCACTCACCATGCAAGGGCAATGATCCGACTTGTTGATGAGCTTCAAGCATCGAAATGGCATTTGGAGCTTTCACAGCCTTGCATTGCTCCACATCAATGCAGTGTCTACACCTGATGCCAGGATTCTGCTGGAAAACGGCGCCGACTTGAATTTGACCGTGATTAGCGGAGCTAATGCATTCCATCTTGCTGCTGCACATGGCCACACGTTGGTGTTGCAGGCAGCTGTGTCTTGTTTAGAAGGCGTCCTCAGGGCTTGCCGCGTTGGTTCAGGGTCGAATTCCCAGCCTGCTTGAGTGGACCACGAAATTGAGAGCTGCACGACTTTTGAAGAGCAATCTTCGTGAAGCATACGGTGCAACTGTATGTTTGGTTAGCAAAGCCCAGGAGCTGTGGAAGCATGCGAGCCAGCATGCGCACCAGCTTCCCCACGCAGAGGATGAGGTGGGCCAAATGCCCTTGATGCGGGCATGCGAACACGGCCATGAGAGCGCTGTCGATTTTCTATTGCGGCTGCGTGCCGATCCTAGTGCGTCAGACCATCTTGGCAAGTCGTGCCTTTTTTATGCACCTGGGTCATTACAGGAACGAGTGTGTGATTTTTGAGAACAACGCAGCACCGGAACCCGTCGACATTGTTTTCCTACATCCCAGCGACGACCGAGGCAGAAGGGTCTGGAAGTTCAAAGGCTGTGCAAAGCTTGCAGGATGCTCTGCGGCAACAGCCGGACAGTAACCATGCTGATCTGGACCAAAGCGCGCTGCAAAACGTGGCGAGTGTCACTGGACCCGTTGCTGGCAAGATTCAATTGTGTTGAATCATGAACCTCTCTGAGGAACTATCAGTAGCAGGTCAACTGTCTTATTCTCTCTGAAGTTCATTGCGGTTATGCCCCAGCCCTAGACTCCAGAAGCTACGCCCTGAACCTAGATTGAGCTTCTCCTGGTGGACGGGTTGATGCAACCCACGTCGGCCGAAATGTTCCACAAGAACAAGGATTCCATGACAGCGTCGCCTGGTGAAATTTCGTCCGGTTTGGTATCATGTATGCGAGTCTGTCCGCTGTGAAGAGAACCGCAGCCGGGAACTTGAGGCGACAAACCCGAAAAGGCAGACAACATGCCCATCAGGCATATCAGTGCAGACCATGTTTATTTCGTTCCGCTAGAATCAGCATATTGATCTGCATGGGGCCAACACTTAAAGAGGACATCGCCAAACCAAAGGAATACCAGCCGGCTCGGCGGCGGTGGTCTGTTTCTTAAGAGGTTCGTGAATGTAGGGACCACTATAGGAGTAGACATGGCGACCATAGAGGATCATTATGGATCGTTGAACAAACCATTCCCCTGAGATCTAAACAAGACAGGTAAGTTTGTGACTAGTGACGAACGTGACAATATGGGATGCAGAAGCACCTGCCTGCCCGAATTGGAGACTTTCGAATGGGGATGCTTGATCAGAAGGGGGCCAGGGCATGCTGGGCTGACACTTCGGCGCCGGGCGAGCGGTGTTATGTTTTTCACACGGAATTTTTCAAATTGGCGCTCAACCCCTGAAGCCTGCCACTTCGCAGAAGTCCATCAAAGATGAATGCTTTTGGGGTGTGTACTTTGTGGCTTGCAGCTTTGACATCCACCGATCTGAAAGCTTGGATCCTTCAACTCATAAAATCTGTCGCTACCAAAGCCATCAAATATTTTGTGCTCTGCTGTCCCATGTTGTGTGCCAGAAAGCTCCAGGTGGTCGTGGTCGTACAGACAGATGGTCCAAAACATCCTCCCAACAACTCCCAGCGACATCATGTTGCCTGGGGTTATCGGTGACTACCATTGCTCACCAGGGGGCTCATTCAAACTGGAATCCATTGCTTTGAACCAGAACTCTACGCATGAAGGGACTGGAGAAGCCAAGGTCGGCCTGCTCCAGACAGAGAATTGCAACTGGACACAGATATGCTATGGTTACACTTCGGTTTATGGGGCTTTGGTTCTGGAGCTTCAGGTTGTACACAAAAGTTGAAGACGAAGTTTGCGAAGTAGAGGGAGAAGTTTCCTTCACGAGGCTCTGTTAAGGGCAGTCAGACTGTGATACACTGTATACTTGACAGGCTACTGATCCACTCTGCTTGCCCGTCTGATGTGTAGGCATTTCATGTGTTGTAGAAGGGCAGGTGAGGCAGCGAGGCATTTCCTTGCCAGGCGGTGTGCGTCTTGGGACAGGAATTGCTGGAGTTCAAGTTGCATCTGTACGCCATTCTTTGAGCCTGAACAGCAGTCCTTCTATCCCGAGTAGTGCAGCCGCACGTTGCAGTGTCGGGGCAGTAGTCAATACCATCCCAAGCAGCAATCGGACAAACACCATTCATTCTCAGAAGGCGGGTAGGTTGCCTAGGAACCAACCGAAGGTCCAGTTTAAAGTTGTCGTGTAGCGCATCGTAGCTTAAAGATATGACGCACTTGCGGGCTTAGTGAGATGGTTCCAAGTGAAGTCACCTCTGCTTAATTCAGCGGAGGGCGGAGCGCCCAGGCACTCTAGAACAAGAATTAGTTAGGATTCGTTTGTGCCGGAGACACATACATTGTGTACACCTGTTTTGAGTTATACCCGACATGCCCAAAGCCCAGAAAATTGCGGACATTTCGGCACCTGCTGCGAAACCTTTCTCGAGTAGGCTCTGGCAAAAGACGATCGTGGAGAAGCAGCAGCCCGGAAATCAATCTTGCAGTGGCTGGTCTCCAAAAGTGTACGTTGCTTTTGCTGCAGTGGTCACCAAACGCCAGGTTGCTTGCAAAGGTTCCTGAGCTGAGACATTAAATGTTGTAAGTGGCTTGGTCAAGTACGGGTCCCTCTCAGCAAGAGAGATGCTTCATTATGATGTTGCAATTGCAAGCGTGATCATCATAGTGAGAGAGATTAACAACAAAACACCTTCAATCTTTGATGTGCTCAACCAAAGCCCTCTACAGCAAGTATTGCTAGAAAACAGAAGAGCCGCAGGATCTCACAGCTTCAAGCCAGCAATCCAAAGCCTCAAGGCCTCACCCTTGTGAAAGCAGTTCATAGCCTATACTGCATCGAGAGCTTGCAACCAAGCAAGCTCACGAGTCGTAAAAGTAGAAATGCAAGTTTTCAAGAGTAGGCGCCCTCAGGCATCAGCCCTGATGCTGGATAGCCTGAACGCTGGATGGAGGACTTTGTGGATGCTTGTTCGCCTTCCTTTTCGTTTCTGGTTCCCCGGGTTTGTCATACACAAGAGCAGCCAACATGCCAGTTCATCAGTTTGTGCGGCTTGCTTGCTGAAGACTTCGAACTGTTGACTGCGCCTTGCGCAGCTTAGGACTTGCGTCGCAAGGCCGCGTCACTCTCTGCAGCAGCGCAGCCTCTTCGCCTGTAAGCTGAAGGGCCTCCAGATAAGTCATGACATTTCCTGTTTTGTCGCACATTTGGGTCAGTGATTTTCAGAGTGGCTTTTATGGGTTGGTGCCGTCCGAGTTCCGAACACGCACAGGCAGCAATTGCTGGAATATGAAGACAAGGCACGTCCATGGTACGATGGCTACAAGAAGCCCCAACGAAGGTAGAAAAACCAAGCCAGAAGCCAGCCGTTTGACGATTCTGTGTGTGATTTTTCTTCTTGCAAGGTGCTCGTTCCGAAGTGCCATCTTGTACAGATGCCGAGTTTTGTTGCAACCTCCCAACCTCTGCAAAGCGCAGAGAGGGCCGAAACATTGCGCATGCTACATATCTAGTCATACTGCAAATTCCCTGCCATGGTTTGCAGACGGCTTCCCGGACTGCGGTGATGGGGGAGGCACTCGATGGCTTTCACACGCCCCACAGCCCAGGAGGCCCAAAGCTAGGTTTCGAGCCCTATGAGGAGGAGGTTGCTCGCGCCGCCTATGTGCAACAAGGGCCTTGCCCTGGCTGCACACAGAAGGCCTGAACAGGCAGAAGCAGGTTCGCGCGGAGTTTAAAAGGAAATTGCAGGCGTGCGTTGGGTGTAGGCTAGTATGGAATGGGTCCTGGCTAGTATTGGAGCATGGCCTCAGGTACAAAGAACGGACCCAGTCTTTTCACAAATGGAATTTGTATTTAACACGTCTTTTCCTGTACGTCGGGGATCCAGGCTCCCAGGCTCCTAGGGGCAGAGGCTTGCGACCAGGACTGTCTCCAGCTTTGCTGAGGGATGGCACGCAAAGACTTTTTTAACCACGACCCCTGCTTTTCCGAAACTCCAGTCTGTCAATCTGCGACCAGAGTGCCTGTTCACCCGGATGTTGCTTCCCTCCGCAGGCATTGGCCCAAAAAGGGAGACGTCAGGCAGCGCATAGTAAGCGCGTCTGCAGGATGACATGCTCGCAAGCTTCCTGGGAAGACCGACTCACGCTCGAAGAAACATTCGGGTACTTAGATCGCTGGCAACAATGCCAATTGCGAACCTGCTGCGTCAGCATCAACGCCAGCATCGTCAGTGACGAGGGCTTTCGAGTATTGCTGCTGTCGATTCCGAGCAGACTGGATGACCCATTATACGAGTCCCGGATACTTTTCCTGAAAATCCGCGAAGAGGCTGCGCGGGCTTCAGAGGCTGATCGACACGTAGCGGAAAGGCATCTCCGTGCGGCAGAGGTAATCAGGAGTTTAATGGGCAAGATTCTGAACCATCTGCGCATAGACGAAAGCACCCTGCGGGCTCGAATTCCCGAGCCAGACATAGGCACCAAGGCAAGTTGGGGGGGCGGGGCAGCGTTGACTTTACTCCGGTACAAACCAAGAAGGAGCCTTGTATTATTCAGTTGGAGTCTACTGATTACTGGTTTATCATTGAATGCTTGTACACTAGGGTACACTCAGGGAATGACCAAAAAAGGCTAATGCCCCAAACCTCCCGGTGAGCAACTGATCTGACGCCTGCTGCACAGGCTTTCCCTCAGACAGCTTTTGTGCAGATCCTAAAGGATGCCCCAAAACAAACCCCAAGCGTCAACGTGGAGACTAGGCTGCATTCAGGATTTTTTTCAGATTTTAGGCAGGAATTTCAGACAGGGTCATTGCTCCTACATCTCCTACCTTGGAGGGTACGGACAGGGTCCATTGAAACCAGGAAGGGAAGGTGGCATCAGTAGTGTGAGCCTCATTGCGATGTTCTCCACGGGACCAACTTACCAAGATCTGGGGTCTTTTTTTGAATGCTCCCTTCTTGCTGATGATCAACTGCCCAGCGCACCTTGGCACGTTCCCCCCAATCCACCTGCACTAAGCTTTCAAACCTGGAAGCTTCTGTACTTTCAGTGCAAAACCTGAAGCACCAAATGCCGGATCGGTTCAGGACACTCTGCTAGCTTTCCAGTCTGCAGCTTGGCACGTCCTGCGGCTTGGCTTGGACTAGCTTACACCAAACTACTATTTCAGATCGGTTTGACGCACTGTTTTTTGCGCTAACCAGGTGTGGCACCAACAAGGTGTGAATCCGTTCATAGAGCACTCGATATCTTACCGTGCCCTTTTGGTACCTGTCTTGAGGGCAACCCGCAAGCTCTCAGCCAGGCTTCTTTGTCAGGTAGCCTATCAGCCAGTGTCCAGCCACCAGTACCCATGTTTCGACAGAATAACAGTTCCGAATGGTCTGGATGGGGTCAGGGAGTGTACCCTTCATCAGGCTTTAGTCCTGACAGCATCTGACAAGTGATTTGTGTCGGTAAAGCATTTGAAGAGTCTCGCGGCTGATGTTTGAGTTTTTTCCTGGTCCTGATGCTCCTGCTTGCTTTACGGGAGGTCCTCACTGCAGGCCTCTCAGGCTTACTGCGTCGCTGCGGGTCTGTTCCGCCCCTGTTCCTGTTCATGGATTTCTAGTTGTGGCTGGCCGCATTGCCAGGTCGACCAACAACTGAACTGCCCTGCCATCATGAAGACCTTAGCAGCAACAGATCTAATTCAATTGTAGCTTGATCGTGACTTAGTGCTGGCTGATGACCTTATGACCACATACGACCATAGTGATTATGGATTTAAGCATTTGGTGCTGCTAGCAGCATCTGTTTGATGATTGTGGTGTTGATGATGACCACGATGACCTGTCCTTTTCGAAGACGGGAGGCACGTCTGTGCTGTGTTTCGCGAAGTTCTGCGGCAGCGCCTCAGTTGATCTCCAAAGTTCCGAAACGGGAGCGAGACGCATGTTCATCAACCACAAAAAAGCAGGGGGCTTAGGCTAGTGTTTTAGTCATCGTCTTCAGGCCGGGGAGCGCGCACAGGTCCCGATCTGGTGCCTTAAGGGCCTTGCTCTGCTATTTGGGAACGCGGAGGTGTGTCAATGCGCTTAGAACACCTGTTCCAGCCCTTACGTCGCAACCTGACCAGTCGTTTGTGGTCCTTTGTCCCTGCCACTTGCTGTGGGTCGCGCACCCTGAGGCCCAAACTTTCGTTTGTCGGAAACACGCGAACACTTCACAAAATGATGGATGCCAGCAACGTGTGCTCGCCTTAGCAGCGCGCTAATCTCAATCCAGAAGCCTGCCGTGCACGGCATCGCGCGTCATACCAATCTTTCTGAGAAACTTGTAGAGCAAATGTAAGCCAGATGTTGAAAACCCGAATCCTTAATCCCTGCGGCTGCAAACCATACCCAAAACCCCAAACCCAAAAACCTTAACAAGTCCCCAATTCACAACGCTCTGAACCCCTAATTAAAATCTGAAGCTGCGAGGCAGTCTGTCCGATGGCTCGAAAGGTGGTACGAGGCCCTGACTCAGCGTTTGGAGATGTAAGCTTTCGGGTGTAGGGTTTCGGGTTTCAGCATCAAGGTTTGTGGGCTTGGGATGAAAGATTTCAAAGTAGGGTACAACGCCATTGTCATCGAGCGGGACGGGTAAACCGAGGCATGTGAGATTGTTGGATGTGTTGAACTCTGGCTACTGTGATTAGTTTTGGTAATGTCCAATGTAGGGAATGGATGTAGGCCTTTGGTAAGGGATTTTCGGGGCTCGGAGTGAGTGTGAGGTTCAGCCCAGCGGTCAAAGTTTGCAGTTTTGCGCACAGAGATTGGCATGTCAAGGAGCCTGAGAAAGGGGATTTGTGCAGTCGCTATTGGTGGTCACCTAATTTTTTCATCCTTGCACCCCATTTGAGGAAGTGTGGCTCATCCATGAGAATATCTTCAGTTCCAAGACCCAGTTTCATCCCAGACCCTCACCCCTTAAGCAAACAGAAGGAGCACGAAGTTTGCAGCACTTCGAGCGAATCGACCTTGCCCAGCTGCAAGGTTCTGGGCTTGGGGTTTGGGCTGCTGATATACACAAAGCTGGCTCCCCGCAAAAAAGTCTGGCCAAGATGAAGATTGAACCTGGCATGCTATTTTGAAGGATTGAACAGGCCTAGCTACGTAGAGGTGAGATCCATGAGGCATTGTTGGATAAGCTTTTTCTCTTCAGGCAGCGCGCATGGAGCGAACAGAAATTGGATTTAGATTCTTAGATTCTTAGATTCTCAGCTGGACCTTAATCTTTACAGGCAGGAATCGCGTAAGATACGCTGCGAAAATGCGCTCTCGCTGTATGGTCTGTCGAAGAATGGACCTTCATGTTCCTTTTTGGTGATCTGTGCTTTCGCTTGTTCAGTTTTTTGGCCCCTTGCCTCGCCAGGACCTTCCAAGGCGCGTGTAGACTTGCACGTCCGACCCAAAACCTGCAGCTCCTAACCCCCTACTGTAACCCCGCTGAAGTTCCTAGAATCCCAAGATGGTATCTCTAAACTTAATTCTATCGCTGCGCTGCAAACTCTTGACCTCAAGGCTTAGGCTGCCCACAATAAGGGACATGCTTATACGGCCGCTGGAAGGCAGGGCCTGGTTCGGAATTTTCAGAGCTGTTCCAAGATAACTATGCTGCTCAGGTGGGAGAGTCTTGGTGGCACCGCCCCCCGACCCCAAAAGACACTAGGCTTCCTGCCAATGCCCGACCCAAGCCCACAATGTGCTCTAGAATTGCCGAGCCAGGGCTTAAATACCAGAATCAGGCTCCAAAAGAAAGCCAAGGGGCACAGTGCCATCAAAAGCCGTTGTCTGTCACAAGCTTGTTTGCCTGCCCACTGTGTTGTTCTGACAGACCTTAATGCCCGGTTCCTCAACCCGTTCCTGGAACCCTGAGCAGGCTGAGGACAAACAGGATGACTGGGACAGCTGGTCGGAGTTCAGCTCTCTGACGCCTGGCTGGAGGCTGTTGATGCATTGAGCTTTGGGTTTTAGGATCCCGGCGTGCGGGTTAAGGAACGTTGCAGGGTGTTGAAGGTACTGGTTCGTATGCAGCTGTCAAAGCATGAATGCGCATGATGCTACAGTCGCAGCCTTAAACCCGAGTATGTTGTGCATGCTGGTCACCGTAGCTTGCCGGCAAACACCACTTGCTCACAGTTGTCGTATTGATAGCAACATTTTTTTGTTCTCTGCCTGTCCCAAGCTTGATCTGGGCGGTAATGCAAGGCTCACGACTGTGTGCCGGAGTGCATCATGGGGTGTCTGCGAGTTGCTTCTGAATCCTAACCCGTAACTCAAGGCCGAAACTCGTGCTTAAAGTCTAAACCCTGAAGTATGCTAAGGTCTGACTTGATGGAGCATGAGGCGGACTCCGTGAACGAAGACTTTCAGGCCTCTAAGGGCTTCTGGAACATTGTTTAACATCGTGGGCTTGTCAAAGTTCTGCTGTTCTACTTGCGTTCTGCTTCTGGGAGTTCTTGAATACTGGCTCATTGAAGTGCCTCATAGAATTTCTTGGAGCTGCTCTCCGTTTGTGGATCTTATTGGTCTGCGCTTCTCCTCTGAAGCCGCTGCACCCTTGGTTCCAGCAAAAGTCCATACAGGAGGCATGCTCACTGACCTTTGCGAAGTTCTGATGCTGAACCCGGACAGCAGCTGAAGCGGTGTCGCAGCTGATCAAAGCGTCAGAGGACCAAGACAACGATGCGCGCAAGAATGTCCCATTTGCCTCCTCATTGGTTTGGTGCAGCGGCACCCGAAGCTGCACAGCGGCTGATCAAGCAGAGAACCAAGATAGTCTTCGGCAAGAACCCATCCTGCCCAATTTGATGCGGAGCTGCAGCGGCTGAAGCAGTGCATATGTCCTAAGTCCTAAGTCTCTGCAAATTCATGTTGCAATTCGGACGTATAAGCGTTATCAAAAATTCAAAGCTTCGCACGAAGTCGCCTGACATATTGAGACGAGGTTGCAAGTTCTGCCAGGGCAGTAACAGTAAGTCTCTGCGTGGCAGCAGGGTTTGTTGACTTGGGCACTAAGCACAAGTCACAAACCCAGCATGACTAAGTCTGATCCGTGAAGAGATGGATGCACAGAATATTGACGCGGCAGAGGACCATGCCAGCTTTCCCATGCACATCAAGTAGAGGTACAGTCCTGGGGTGCGCTTCAGCCGTGCAGCAGCCGATCAATCGATTCAAGATTAAGAGTGGTTCTCTGCAATGGAGCGTAGCTTGGACAGGATTGGCCCTGCAGCAGCTGAAGGCGTGCCATATCTACTGGAAGCACTCGACGACCCAGATAGTTCTGGGCGCTGGTGTTCGCGGGCTTGGTCCCGCAGCAGCTGAAGCTGTCCACAACTGCTGAAAGTGCTCCAGGATTAGGACAGAGATATGAAAAAAGAAGGCTGTGGCCTCCGTAGCTCTGCGATTGTTGATCAAAGTGCTCTTGCCAGCAAGTTATGTGAGCGAAAGTGTGCGTGCAAAAGTCCAAAAGTGCTGCAGCTGCCTCGGGGTGAGAGCAGCCTTTCGGCGGCGAAGTGTTGCCGCAATCTGGGTCCCAGAGACCTTAGCTACTTCTTAAAACGACAGCAAGCAGTCAGGGTGCATCCCGCTAGTCTTGAAAACTGAATCGTGGCGAGGCCGCAGCTGCCAATACATGTGCATCTATCATATTTGTGGTTTCCTTTTTGGATCCCTTCTAACCAGTGGGAACTTTTGATCTGCTATTTTGCCCCTCCAGGATGTCACAAAGTTTCCAGACTTTGCAGGGTTGACCAGGAGTTGTAGAACAGCATGATCACGGGATTTGATCCTGCGTTACGAACGAGGCGCACATGCAACCAGACAGGAACACCAGACAAGCCTGCCACGAGAGAGTTGACATGCCCAAGAAATGCGCGCACGTTGATATCAGTGCCCCGTACCGATTGATTACTACGGAACTGCTCTGATTTTCTTGAAGCAGTACCGCCACGTGGTGCACCCAAAGCGCAATTGCTGATCTTAGTTTGCTCGACAGTTGAACGGAAAGCTTGTTTGAAATCTGCGCGAGCTTGCGAACCTCTGAGGTTCAGGGTTTCTGGGTCCAGGATCCCGAAAATGCATGTCCCCCCAAAACACCTGAGCTAGGCCAGTAGGAGCAGTGAGTTCCACGTTTGTCATTTTAAACAGGGTCCGTCAGCCGGCAGCAATCAGTGGTAGCCAATGATACAAGGGCGCATGCTTGAAATAAATTTCCTGAGCGGGGCCCCGCTTCAATTCGAAAGGTTGGCAACGACGAGATTCCGGAGCATGTCGGGACCTTGGAAAATCGAATTCCCAGAAATCTGCAGGACCTGACAGGTGGACGTATGGTCACGTGAGATGGGCCGTGGCATGATCCTGTGTTTTGCATGCTTCCAGGTGGCCAAGTGTGTCCGTTGCCAATCAGGGTTGAGAAAAGATTCCAGAAGAGCCCAGAATTTTTCTTACGGACTTGCGGCTCGCGCATGATTGTCATGTGGCTTTGCGAAAGTATTGTCAGTCGGATATCTGTGTCATGACGAAGTTGACCAGGAAAGTACCTAGAAGTTCAGGGAAGCAGAACAGCACTTTTCATGTGTGATTCCTGGGGTGATTTAGGAATGTCGCGTCCTGCAGTATTTTCTTGGACTTTCGGATGGCATTCCACGCTTGCCTGTGCTTTGGGATGCAGATTACTGGGCCATACTCTGGGGGCACGAGGCGCCCTAGAATGCCTCAGGATTCTTGTGGTTTTGTCGAGTCTAAAGGTTTTCTACACTTCAAGCCACGCCTGCCAAGGTTACTCCAGCGGTTTCAGCCTGGGCCCAAGTGGGATTGTGCTTCGAAGGTTCCCTTAGTTCTGGTTGCTTTGCTTTTTTTTTTTTTTGTGATTAAGTGCTTGCATAGAGTGATAGACATTGCGTTCTTTGTGATTCTCATTCCACTTTGGGAAGGCGATGCGCCGTGCTTGTTTCGTGCTAAGTCTGGGCAGTTGGTCTCGGTTTCAACGAGTGAGCTGCAAGAAGCACGCAGCCGCTGGAGAAATGGCTTCAGGCCGCGTGCTCAAGCTCGATCTGTGTGGAGCCGGAGGAAGGCCAAGCAGCTGGAAAATTTGAACAGAGGTCAATGAGAACAGACATTAGAGCAGAGCTGATCCCGTAAGTCGTCATTGTTACAGGCTTTCCTGGCCGTCGGACGCCGGTTCGCCACATACTTAGCTGATTTGTATTCTTGCCGCCCAACAATGTGACTACCATGCGAATACTTCACTCAGGTCCTGCGCGCTGTGTGAGAACACCTCACCACTGCACACTTCCCTCAGAGGAGCTTTCTGGGGATCTAGCATGAAGGGGACCTGTGATTTCTGATTGTGTACATCCTGCATCTGCGGGCATCAAGCTGCTTACATGTTTCAGGACGCTGTAGCAGGCGAGCAGACGGTGTGCCAAGCGACTCCCAGTTTGCCACTTGACCTGATTAAGAGCAAGTTCGAATACAGCTTTGATTGGTGTCATGCTGATCCCCAGATGCAAGCAAAGTTGCTGCGTCGATGCACTGAAGTGCTGGATCCAGAGCAGAGCGAGCAAGCACCAGCAGCAAGCACGAACTAGCAGCGCAAGCAAAAGCCGCCGCAGCCGCAGCCGCAGCCGCAGCAGCGCAAGCGAGAGCTGCAGGCGGAACCGCAGCCGCGGCCGCGGTGCAGCCGCACCACTGGCTGCAGCACCAGCGGCAGCAACAGCGGCCACACCAGCAGAAGCAGTGGAAACAGATGCAGAACAGAGAGCACACATATGGCGCGTGCAAGGCAGGGTGCCTGCTTTCGAAGTGGCACGGGTGTGTCCGAGGCGTTGTCCCTCAAATTTGCACAATACTGCTGAACGTGAGAACATGCATATTTGTAGTAAGTTTTGATAAGATTGGCGATGCGGTTTTGTTCATATGAAAAGGGCCATGAGGGTCGGCAGGCAGGACAAGAAAACGAATGAGCAGCAGGCAGGATAGCAGGAATCCTGAACGCAGCACCCTTGGTATAAACGTGCCCAACGAATGAGTAACAAAGACCGTAAGAAAGATTAGATTGGCGCATCATTCTTGCTTCTGACGCTCAGGGGGGCAGCGCCTCCTGGCAAATCTCTCAAGAAGATCAGAGCGTGTATGTTCTTGCAGATGCGTGTTAAGAGCTGCCAGGCATTCTCTGCGTTCTCAAAAAGTTGAGGGAGTACTCAGCAAGAATAACACACTAGACACTCCCAGTATGATGACAGTGCACCAATTTGGGCCTAATCTTTAGTATGTCCAGAGCCGAGCCTCCTGCGATTTGTCATGGGCGGCTGAGCAATCCCAAGCGGCAGGGCAATAGATAGACATGCGTTTCTTACTGATCCAGGTGTTGCTAAGAAACTGCGGCTGTCACCAGGACTTGGACCATTTGCTTGTAATTTCAATTTGTGGAGACGGCTGATTCTGCGCGATGTCTTTGTAAGACCTCGCAGTAGACCCAAATGACCAACTCTGGCTAGGCTGCCCATGATCTACAAAGCTTACGGCTTCGGACCGCGTGGAACAAACGAGTAACGAGTACTTCGTGCAAGCAGAACAGATCGTGTTCTGGGCGATGCGTTGTGCAAAAGCGCGAAGACCTGTTTTGAAATTCCTGCTACGAAGGGCCCTTCACTCACTTTGTATCCTACTTGCCTGGGCGGTCGCGGCCTAGAAACTGGGATAATTCGGGCTTAAGGACTCTGGGGGTGCAGGTGATAACATTACTTTGATGGCAACCTCACGCGAAAAGCTGCATGGGCCAGTTGTATTGGTTAGGTGTGCCGGAGGGTTTGCGTGCATCTAGGCAACAAGAACCAGGAGGTTGTTGGTTGTATTGCTTTAATGGTAGAGTCACGTGAATACCGGCTCATGTCGGTTTGGTGGGTTGGGCTGGTCTGGGCAAGTCACGCTTGGTGGATCCAGCTTCTGCAGTACCTGGTGACGCCCAGTGCCCGATTCGGTTGTGCTGGAGCCTAATTCTGTGTGCGTAGTGGCAATTCGGGCCTCAGCCTGCAGGGCAACCTTGTGATCTGTGTGCACTCAGAGGCCTGTCACATCGTTACTTCCACAGGAGAACTGGTGGTGCAATTTCTTCTTGGTTTCCACGTGCGGAAGCCAGCAGCTTGTTCTGAGCCCCTTGTCTATCCAAGCACCTGCAAAAGCCAAGGCCGGAACGTGAATCGGAGGCATTATTTGCAGATCTAGATGAGGCTCCGGATGCACCAGCACCATTTCACAAGCCCGATGCTAGACGTTCTGTTGTTAACTGGAATAAGCACGGAGCCACACGTTCATTAGCATAGGCCTCGCAGCTCTTGCTGCACTACGATGATTCTACTCATGGCCACATTGGTGTTAACACAAATACTTGATCAGTGGCTTGCCTCACAAGCCCGGCAAAGACTCCACAACCACATGCACAGCTCCGCCCTATCACCTGGTATAATATGCCTAAAGCCTAAATGCACTCCAAGATCAGAAGAGGTTCAGAACCGGTTTTGGAAAGAAGGGTGCTGTTTCTATGGCGGTGTATTGTGGCATACTTTATTGGAGCAAGCCCGCCGCAAGTGCGAGGCCTTACTGGTTACGAGCCTTCAGGGATCCAGAGCCTGGACAGCTCCCCACCTGTAAGCCTGATGAGCGTATTTCAAAGAACCCCTGCAGGTACTGCAAGCCATCCATGAAGATCACAGTAATAAAGGACGTGCAGACACATCGTATCGTGCCGAGCCCAATTTTTGCATACTGCGTCCTGGGGAGACAGGCACCGGCAAGTCTTTCCTCATCAGCCGAATCAGCCGTTTGATGGAAGCCAACAGATGCGTACTGGTTTGTGGGGAGACAGGCGATGGCAAGTCTACCCTCATCCGCAATCTCGTGGGAGCATCTTCAATCAAGCCTGACACCTCTTACCACACCATGCCGCCGCCCGTAGACAAACATCTGTCTACCCACGATCTCATTGACATGCCGGGTTGTGGTGATCCGATCACACAGCTGTCGGTCAGAGCAGCGAAGATATTGGCCGTCACGACCAGACAGCTGTCGGAAAAATTGGTACTTGTAAGTCAGAGCCAGAAGCAAAACACAGCAGATCGGCATCTCACGGAATCTCTTCAGATGAAGCGGGCGTTGCATGGAGATTTGCCTCACCATTCCGTGGCTGTCACTCTGCACGAGCTGGGCATGCTCTTGAAGGCGAAGGGTGATTTGGAGGTAGCAGAGCGGCATCTCACGGAATCTCTCCAGATGCAGCGGGCGGTGCGTGGAGAGCTCGCTCACCAGTCTGCGGCTGTCACTCTGCACGAGCTGGGCATGCTCTTCAAGGAGAAGGATGGCATGGAAGCCGCGGAGCAGCATCTCATGGCAACAGTTTGGCGTTGCTTTTTGATTACCTTTGAGCACTTGCTAGTTGCTACTCGGCTTCAACGGGAATCCCTCCGTCCTGTGTGCATCCAGGCTGACCGCGACGGTGGCACGGCTCTACATCTGGCTGCCAAGAGTCTACTCCGCATGTTGGTCTTGGCAAGGGTCTTGATTCCGCTTGAAAACAGATCCTGAAAGTTACGGGCCCAGGCAGCCCGCGTAGCACCCCAGACCGGAATGCAGGGTCGAACTAAGCTAAGTGCCGCCTCAAAGCGAATCCCAGCAGACAAAAGCCAAGGCTAGGGCATGACAAGGTTGTGGAGGCATTGGTTTCAGCAGATCCAAATCAGGCGCAGAGATGGTAGACATTTCGTCAATGTCTGCAAGACCTTTGTAGGAGATGTCAATTCTGCAGCGTGCCCCAAGTCTGTGCAGTGGTTAATGACTCCTTTCTTGCTGGTGGGTTTAATTTGAAAACTATGTTGAGCGCAGGTTCTAGCATTTGTTTTGCGAAGCTTAGGGGGCATGGCTTCGAAGGGCTCTTTGGGAGGGGAGGCGCTCTCGTCTGGCAGCCAGGTAGCTACACTGCGGAAGCTTACTTCGGTTGTTTGTTGTCATATTTCTTATGCTTTTGAGTCGCCCTTGCTCCAGGCGGACAGAAGTTATTATACAGCTCTACATCTTGCTACCAAGCATCTCGGCAGCTTTGAGCTCTTGACAGGGACTTGCTGTTTGTGAGGTCACGACTCTACGATACTGGCACAGAGTGCAACGTAACAGGGACTTCAGGTTGGAGGCTGACGGGCTTTGCACATTTCAGGAAAGGCCGGTTGAATCATCAGACTTAATTGATCCTGGAGCTGCATTCGCGGGCGGCTGCGACCAGGAAATGAACAACTGCTCATCACATACTCGTAGTTACCAGACCTCTGAGTTGAGGTTTGTTGCGTAGGTTGAGGGTTCCTGTTTGGAAAGCAAGAGGTGGGTCTGAGCAAGCAATGCAATCCCTGAAGGCAGCCGCAGAGTGTTGAAGCTGGAGCCCTTTTTGGGTGTTTCCGAATTGCAGTGCTAATGTCTCACGTGAGGCGTTTGGCAGGGCAAGCCACTGATTTGATTTCGACCCCTGGCAGCAAAGCAGGGCACTACACTCAATATCGTACAGTCGCCAAAATACGGGCCAAATCGGGCTGCGGCTTACAAGTAACAGCCGAGGAGCTTGTTAAACAGCTTTCGTCAACTGCGCGATTGCATGCGAGCAGGTGTGGGCCAGGCGCGGGGGGGTTCAGCATCATGAGTTCAAAAGACAGCTGGTTTTTCCTCTAGTTGGTTAGCAACTTCAAGCTGATGATGCTTGTATATAGGAGAGCCTAGCAACAACTAGTTGAGATGACAAGTCGTGCAGCGGTGCAGTCTGCTCACAGTGTAGACTGATGCTGCTCAAGCCTGAGGTTCACTGCCGAAATCCTCCAAATGGATTTCTCAAAGCGTTGCATTACTTATGCGTGCAACAAATCTAGCAAAAGGACTTAGCTCCTCACCTCAACATGAAGCCTTGTAGCGTGCAAGCGGCTTTGGCACCAAAAAAGTCTCAAGTGCTTCCGTGCCTATATAGGCTCACCCAGCTAATCCATTTGCAGATAGAAAACTGAGACACCAAGAGCTGTTTGTTGCTGACGAGGTTCTTCTTCTGAAGTGTGGACTCGTTGGCTTGTACAGACGCCAAGATTTTAGGCCGAAGCATTGTCTACATTGAGATGTTATACCTCAACTTACGGAGTGGTGTACAGACATATTCCAGGACTGCAACGGTGCAGGAGGGGCACCGACTCCTTTTAGACACCCGCACAGTGCCGGGAGTTTCATCACTAGCCTTTGCGAAGGGAGGGACCGTCTGAGAGTATTGTACCGAGTCTGGTACCGTGCCTGAGCGCAGGGCTCAAACACTTTGTGCTGCCATAGTGGCAATGCAGGTTTTTTTTTTGCGCCAAGCGGACGCCATCGTGGCCCCTGAATCTTGCGCGCACGGAAGGCCCGTCAGATGCAGCTTAGCGTGAAAAAGGTAGGTCTCGGGTTCATCAAGCGGCCCTGATGCGACCAGTCCTAGATACTAAAGCAGAACCCAGCCTTTGTCTGCCTGAGCAGTAGCAAGAGTTTGGGCCTGCGATGATGTACGTTGCCGTCACATCATCATGTTCAAGGAATCTTCAATTAGCAAGCTACCATGCTTTACAGGTGTTTCTGCCTTGGGGGCTTGCCTGACGTCCCCCTTCTTCAAGAATCTTGATGAGTGCGTTTTCCGTTCTTACCTCAACAGTTCACTAAATGCTGCATCTTTTGTAGTGGAGTTGTTGGCTCCCACGGAGTGGCTCAGCGCAGGTCATGTGCTTTGCGGCAAGGGTGTAGGCTATTTTATCGGATTCTTGTATATGTCAGAACTCTAGGTGAGTAGTGACCTATTCTTCAGCTATGATATTGTCACAACATGCTGCTTTCCAAGCCTTCAGGGTATCATCAGCTGGAGTGCGCAACTCAAACTTGTGCCCTTTGATTCTCCGAAGCACAAATGGATACGATCGCTGGCAGCTTCGTTGCAAGCCTGCTCTGGGCCAAAGACCCTTAAGTTAAAGCCCTAAGCCATACTTGCGCACTGTGCAACCTTCATCCCTGTGCAACTTGAAACACATAAGGCCCAGTTTAAAGTTGCAAGCAGCACGCCAAGTAGCTACCTTTCACTTGCTCTCAGGGTTTCTAGCTGGATGGCCCAACGCCCGAAGAGCCACTGGCCCAAAATGTCAGCTAAGCGCTGCCTGGATTAATGTGGGCCGTATTTGAAGCAATACGCCTGTGATGCCGTACAGGCATGTGTAAATGTATCATGAATAGCAAGTGTCCGCAAAGGCAAGCAAGGGTTTTCAGAGTGGTCCCTACCAGAAGTGATCAATCTGGTGCAGAGGAAGACATTGCTCCATGGGCGTACTTATCATCATAAGAATCAGTTCACATGTAACATTAACATGCAGATCATTGGCGACATCGGACATGGAAACTCGAGGGCTTGCATTGATTCGTACTAGTACTATAAGGGATTGCCAGGCCAACGTGTGGCCGAAGCAGGAGTAATTTACAGGAGCACTTAGCATCGCAGGATTCAGTAGCAGAACCTTTTTAATTTTTCGTGCCGAATCATGCAGGCGGGGCTGGGTCGGGGATTGGGAGCACAAGGTCCGCTTGACCCCCCAGACTCTGCTCCGCTTGAGATTACGATTCTCGCCTCCAGGTCCACCAACATCTGTGTTGTTGCCAAATGGCTGGAATGAAGGTGTGAAGGTTTGGACCTGGGGGCAGCTGCCGGGATTTCGAGATTTACGTCGCTCCCATCACAGTGCCTGTCCAAATTCTGAACTTGCACGCGGGGCTCTCATGGCTACCATTTCCTCAGCTACTCCAATGGGCCAGAAGCAGTCGGGCACCCACAAAACCAATTCGAGAATTGCCGTGCATATGCAGCTCAAGATGGGGAATTCCCAGGTTTTTCCTTGGATAATGTCAAGGTTGAGGGGAAATATCGTAAATCTGGGCTTCTGAGATGTGCAATTTTTTTTCGGAGTGCCCTACCATTCGTGCTTGAACTCGAACCCTGATGTAAGCAAATGGCAGTTTAAATCTGCCCTCTAATTGCTGGACCTGAAGCTCTAAGATAATGCCGTAGTCGTGCAGTGTCCCAACGTGGCTCATCAACTCACTCACTTTTCATGCCTTTACCATGCAAGATTGGGCGCGGAGATTCAAACAACTTTGACGAGAAACCGTTAAAAAAGGATCACTCTATTCGGGACTATGCACTTCAATCTTTATGTCTCATGCCTCAACCCGCAGCCAGTACCGCATGGTATCTTTTGGACTTTGGTACGGTACGCTTCCATCAGGATGAGGACGAGGTTTCAGACATTGCTGGGGCCCTGGGGCAGGAGCTTGCAGGCTCTGCTTAGTTGTTGGTTTGCGGTTCAACAGCTTGGAAACTAGACGAGTGCTTGAAGATCATGAGTCATGAGCCGTGCGCCTGTTTCACGGATGTGGAGACAATCAGGTGCATTACCGGGGTAACCTCGGACACATACACAATTCGGAGACCAACCCTTGTCCGCAGTCCAAACAAGAGCCAAGTTGTACTGGCAACTACATGTGCGAAGCGAAAGCTTCACGCATCTCTCAATTGTTCGCAAGAAATCCTTAGCCTGCTGGGTAGCTTTCTCCTGAGGCTGTTGGGGCTGAGGCTGTTGGGGCTGAGGCTGTTGGGGCTGAGGATGTGGCCCGGGCCCGAGGGGGCTGGGTCCGTCTTCACTTCAAGTGAGCTAAGCGCTGTGTAGAGTTTCATTGCAAGTCTAGCTTTCTTACATATGAATATCAACGTGTTGTTCTGTTGGTTTGCCCCTAACGTCCTGAATTTTTTTAAAAGCAGCCCGAGCCCTCCGAAGCCCTCCAAAGGATTCCAAGCATTTAGAAGCATTCATGGAAGATGGTGATATCTCAACATTAGATCCATCCACTTGGCAGCAGCTGTTGACTCAGAAGGGCATTTGTTTGTTTGAGCTCTAATGCTTGAATCCTGAGCTTTGAACTGCATCACTGAATACCGTATCCAAATAGGAATTCTCATTCTGGCGCCGGTGAGCTCTGCTAAAACAACGACTAGATACTTAGGTGCAAGCTTTCCCAAAACCAATGTCTGCACAGGATATGCTGCATGAAACTGGAGAAGGCAAGGGGTCTGAAGCGCACTGTGTCTAGTCTGGCTTTGATGATTGCAGAAGGCGTTGTACCACTTGGGATTCCTTTTCCTAGGTCTTGTGCTTCATGGCAGTGAACCAGTTGGAGGAATTCTTTTTCATGGGGCCCGCGTCTTTGTTGGCCTTGGTGTGGAATTCAAGCTTGTTCCATGCGGCGTTGTCACTACTGTGGGCATCAAAGAAGAAAAGCAAGCTTGCTGCGAACGGTGGTGAGAACGATGCTGCATGACCTCGTGACCGTGAACTGGGTTACTTAGCACATCATATGCAGTGGATCTGGTCCAGGATGCTTTACAGCAGGAAATGCATGGAAACCCCTGCGCATGAAGCGGTGAGCATCCTGGCAGATTCTTACTCGTACGCGCTGTGGATGGGGGCGGTGCCAGCAGATGCTCATTTTCCGAAGGCGTAGGAGTATGGGAGATGGACTTGCCATGGCTTGCAGTATTTGCAGGGTTGGTTCGCCAGAGCGTCAGCAACACGCAGGGAGCTCGGGGTCCCTGCCTGCTTGGGCATTCACTCCACAAGGTTCCATCTTTAAATGTGGACGGTGAGAACTTTGTCTGCAGGAGCCTTACATGTCTCTCTTGGCACCCCAAACCTTGACTCAACCCGGACAACTTTCACGGGAGTCTTCCAAGTTTTTGGCATTGCTGAGACTCTCTGGTAGTCACAATGAAGATGTAGAAGCACGCTGTGCGAAGGGGCCGCAAGATTTGTCTAGCAGTCAGCCTCGATTCAAGGTGTGATGCTGGTTGCGCTGATGGAATTGCTGCAGAGATGGCCGGAATGCCAAGGGCGTCTAAGCAAAAGCAATGATTTTTCCGAGCATAGAAATTCGAGAGCAGACTTCCTGCGCGCCGCTCCGTTGGAAGCTGTTGGTATCTAGCTCTTCCCAGCAACATCCCGAAAGCCAGTTTAGCAAATTGTTTCCGTACTCTTTCGCACCCAGTGGGCCTGGAGCCGATGATCGATTTTTCAAAATAGTTCCCGAGACCCAAAGGTATGGTTCGAGTTTCAATTTCAAGGCTGCTTGGGTTGACAGTGCCGGATTCTTTGAGGTGAGAGGGAAAGGTATGTACATGGCAACCATGATCGCATTGCAATCTTCGATTCCGAAACAAAATCAGTATCGTTTGTTGTCGAAAGCTGTTCATGTCATCTACCCACTTTGACCAACGCGGCAGCCATTTTCGCGAAAGAGCCTCAGCATCAGTGTCATTTGTCATGTATGATGTGTAACCTGCTTTCTCGCTCACCAGCTATCATGTAGCATCCCTCAGCACCTGTCCGCATTCTTTGCCCACAAGGCCATCACTAGACGCAGCACAGCAATGATCCTATCATCGTTATCGCAGGGGTGGCCATCGTCAAGATTGTCATCATGCCCTCCTTGCACACATGCTCCTTTTCTCCTCCTCCTCCTCCTCCTCATCGTCGCTATCGTGACAGTCCCCGCCAAGTCGTTGCGTTGTAGCCTTTGTCGCCATCGTTGTCATCTACATTATCAGCTCCATGCACTCTGACAGGCTTATAGAATTGCTATTGTCAGCATCAGCATCATTGTTCATCGATTCTTTCTGATTTAGCATGCCTTACTCTCGGCTTGTATTCGCATCTACATATCATCCATCATCATCACAGCATCACATGCGTAATCCTGTCATCTTCTTCTCGTCGTGACCACGGGAGGCTAATCAATATTGTCACACACACACACGGCCATTGGAGTCGTCGCATACCATCGTCCCAGTGGTCGTCAAACACTGCAGGTAGATCATCATGATCCTTGTCGTGGCCATCGTAGTCGCCGGCCGCCTCGTCGCCAGGGTCGTCGTCATCGCTGTCATCGAACGTCATGAGCGCATTGTTTTCATCTTCCTTCCCCCGCTCCGATTTGTTTGTGGAGCATACCATTGCTGCTCGCACAGCTTCCATGTCTACTGTGCATTTATGAGCTTTCATTGGTGCGGCGTGCCTATCCAGTGTTCCAAGCCAAGCTTCATGTCATGCTGCCTTCTTCGTGCTCGCAACGACCACAGTTCTAATCAGTACTGGAGCGCTTGCTTTCTGTTCGTCCTTCTATTGAATTGTCACTTGCTGTAATTACAACCACCGCTACCACAACCACCAAGACGACCACGACGACGGCGACTCCTTCTACCACTACTCCGGCGCCATAGTTAATGCAATGCTTCTTCTGTACCTGCACGTGAGGCTCCTGTATAGTTTCTTGAAGTAGCTTGATGGGGGCTTTTTTTGCCTGCTTTGCCAGAAAAAAGCTCCAAGAAAGAAGCTCTCGCATAGTACAACTTCTGACATGAGTAAAACGTGGAAATCCTTTATCGAGAGGTGTAGATCTTGAATCCTGAGCACTGAGACCAGTGACTGTGAATCCTGAACTCTGACCTGTTGAGCCCAAGGCCAGCTTTGACCTCCATGAGCAAGGCCTCCAGGTATGTGGATAGTGATCCAATGTCCCCAGCCCTGAAGCCTAAGTTCCGCAAGTTTCCAGATGTATGACTGGGACGCACGCCCGAGGCTGGCTGTGATTCGTCCGGTGAGGCAGCTTGCCAAGGGTACCAGGGGCCCTCAAAGAGGAACGTAAAAGTCTTTGTAGGGACTAGGTTGCATCCCATGAGTATACCGGGGACATTTCCCATATAGCCTCGCATGCTGTGGTTTCGAGATGTGCCGGAAACGAGGGTTACGAGAGACCATTGCCACTTTACAGTACAAGAGGGTCGATCATTTTGCATTTGGTGGTTGTTAACGCATTTTAACGCGTCGATCAAAGTCCACAAAGGGGGAAGTAGTACAGACCAATGTACTGCGAAGTGTATATTTTTGTTGGATGACTTGTTCTTGTTGTAGCGTTTTCTGAAGCGTCCGCAAGGTTCAGCTCATGTGCGAGTATTTTCTTTCCTTGTATCAGGTAACGGGAACGAGTATGTGTAGTGTCCGCAGCCGAACGGGCAATTCCATGTCTTGCTCGGTTTGAACTGGAAGCTGCGTCTACATGAAGATTCGTGTTTTCTGATATTTCATTCCCCTGGGTGATGTTGAGTCTCATCGTCTGCAGTAGATGGTGTAAGTTCTCACCGAGTCAGCTGATGGTAACCAACGCCTCTCAGAACGGGCCACATCCCTCGCAGTCTGCTAGTCCTCCGTAGCAGCATCTCAAGCTTTGCTCCCTAAGCTTTTCCTGCACTTGGTCTGAGCGTGGGACCTTCAAGACTTAGATACCAGGCTCAAAACGAAGGAACTTTGTTACAGAGGTTTGCCTAGGGCAGAAGCACACTTCTGCATCTTGACCTGAAGCTTCCTAGAACGGCAATGCAGCAGCAGTGCACCAGGATGCTGACCAGGACTTGCCAGGAGATAGAGGCCAGGCATGAGCATCTTCAGTTTTAGAGATTCCTGATTTGGTTTCAGGATTTTGTTTTGGGAGTCAGGTGTATGCTGGAACGATTTTTGGGAAAAGGGATTGGTGGCATCCTACTGCACAGCACAAGAAGTACATATATAGTGCGTGGATAAAGCATGTAGGGTGACATGCCGATGACTGATTGCTGCTATCCCACCCCTTGTTGCTTTCACAAAAATCCAACTGCCCCACCGCCTCTGTGAATGACTTGCTCTATCAGGAGCCTCTAGAGCATCGAAAGGTCTTGCTCTAGGCTGTGCAGCTTAACCATCGTTCTTTGCTGATCTGAATGCAGATTGCACGATGCTGGGTTTCCTGGTCCCCCGATTCTAGGGCTGTTTTGACTCTGCCTCCGTGGTTGTAGCGGCAGCAGCGGAAAAGTGTGCTTGGTGCCAGAGGTCTGCTTATGGTGCTGCATGGATCCTTTCAAAAATCGAAGGGCATACTGCTCACCTCATCCTAGCCTACAGCCCCTTCAGGCCTTATCTGGGAGTTGACTGGATTCTTTTCTCAGATTTGTTGCGCAATCTCACCTGTGTTCAAGGACTGCGTAAGATCCTTGTACAATGCAAGCCTTTCAAAGTCAGATTCGTATCCATATGGTTGTTTGCACAAAATTGATCTTGCTTCGGGTCTCATAAATCCTGAAGCTAAGTGCCATAATCAAACCATCATTCGAGCCAACATCCACATGAGAAGCGCTGTCAGCATGGCAGGAACTGTCTATTGCCTGCTTGAAGCAGCGAAGCTTCTGGGACGCATTGCAACATCAGGCAGAAAAAGAGGCGGCAGAAGGCTTATGTTGGTGGTTTTGGATTTTGCAGTTTAGCCTGACCGTAGGAGAAGTATATGCACTCACTGCAACGAAAGTGAGATGTTGGCGATGATGTCCCTCGCGCCCTAGCTTCTACGACACTACGATCACCACAATTGCAACTTCTAACATGACATGTCTTGCAATCATGGTGCCCTTCAATGTGGGCCTGTAAAGTGCGCACCCGGCTATCCAGATTAATTTTGGAGACTTCCCATTTCGAAGCATGGTCTCATTGTCTACAACACGATACAGGCTTGAAAAGCAGCTGTACGGTCCAAAGGGTTCCTGTTTTAGAGTTCTGTTGGCAACAGCCAAGGCAAGGCAACCTTGAAGCTGCAGAGGCATTGATTGACCGTGGGGCAGATCCGAACAAGGTTCGCGTCCTAAGCAGCAGGGGGTTCACAGGTCCACATAGCTTGGTTCGAAGACGTGAACATGGCATACCACATGCCTGGTGTCACACCAACACCTGAGTGCAAGATCCAGGCCTTCTTGTGCGCTCTTCATGGCCTCATGAGCACACGCAGTCGCTCTCATACCTTGCTGAGCCCTCGAATCTTGCCCATGTATGGGCTCGTATGAGAAGAGCAGTGTAGCAGGGGTTCCATGCGCGTCTTGCAGCTTCCTAGAGTTTAAATTGAGGACTGGGACGAACCCTACAAGGGCACAGCCAGGTGTAGCAATGGAAGTACAATCGTGCATTGATTTGTCATCCCAGGACTGAAGGCAAATATGGCCATTTTGCACGTTGGCAATCCTGCAGGATGATTGCAGCTGTCAGTCACCGCTCCACGTGGCCACTGCGAGCCTTGGCTGTTATTATGCCACAGCACATGTCCCATTTGATCCCAACTAGCAAGCACAAGCCAAGGCGTGGACACGTCAAGTTTGTGAAGTTTCTCATTGCCAAAAACATAGATCTCAACAAGGCTCACGAGATCATCAGCATGGCAACCCAAGCCAAGACCAGGGGCATTTTTGCCTCTCATCTAGCCCAGATAGCCAGTTATGCACGCTAGCAGTATTGCTTTGTCTTGGATGGTGTTGCGTTCATGAGCCGGTGATTGGACCATGTTGCAGACGGGAATCCGCGAATGTTGGAATTTGTTAGTTTGTTCTGCATCCACTATTTGTCTTTCAGGGTTTCGACGACATGCAATGGCATGATTGGGAAACCTGTATGCGATATCAGCGTAATGCATACTTTGCTGAAGGATTGCTTTGCACGCTGCACCGAGTTTGATTGTACCTGCAGTCTTGAAGCCTGATGTAGTGTGAGGGAATCGTGAAGATAATTGTCTGCATGCTCTTTCATTATAATATCTGCCTTCTGGCTACGGATCGCTGACTATGGACTGACGGCACGAACTCGTGTGGTCCCGTAAGAACTTTTGCGATGTTCCAGAGCTGTCCGTAGCGGCCATATCCGGGCCAAAGGCGCAACCTTAGCCCCGAGGCCAAGCCCTGATCCCTTTACCACGGCTCTCGGGTGGCTCAATCAAGCTGTGATCTTGCAGTCAAGACCTGTCACCTCGCAAAGTGAGTTTAAGTCGTGGAGTGGGTGCCACACGCGCACAACCAAACGCAGCAAAGGAAGTAGAACTGAGCATTGCGTGTATCCCTACGCAGCAGAATGATAGGCATTTTTGTCTGCGAAGTTTTTAGGTCTTCAGTGAGTCTTCAGTGAACTTGTGTGAGTTGAAGACGTGCAGGCAAACTGCAGCGGCCAGACGCCTCTACACGTTGCTTCTGCGAGCCTTTGCTACAGACCTGATTTTTCCACGTGATGTTGTGTACAATTATGCCACACCTGTCAACCAATCGCAGTGTCCAGTGGCAAAATCCCGCCCGCTCTAAGTCAGCTTCCTAAGGCAAGGGCTGTGGGAGATTGTGGTCGTGTTGATTGCCGGAAGAGCAGATCCTGATAAGGCTCACGGGTTCACTGGCTGGATGGCGGGGTGTGCTCATCGGTTGCTCATCGAGCATTCGCAGGCTGCAGGTTTGACGGTCACCGCTCTTACGTGGCCCGCTGTCTCTCCCCGAGCTGCATGCCTCAGCTGAATCCTAGCCCCCCTGATTGTAGGTTTCCCAAAAATGAAGGTGGATGAGAGTCAACTTGTATAGCTGCAAATTTCAGGACGGCCACCGTAGTGACATTGCATGCAGGTGGACCTACATGGCAATGCAGCTCTACATTTTGCTGCCATGAGACTAGTCTGCATTCGGCCCTGCGAAAGGGATTCAGCTCGCGTAGCTCACGTACGAGGCCAGCATGTAGATAGCAAGAGCCAGGCATGCAACACCCAAACAAAACCTGTTCATTCCGGGGCCAGTGGCCTGTTTCTTTAAGTCAGCAGCTTGTTGCAAGCCCATCTCAGTCGAGGCAAGGGCACGTCAAGGTTGTGGATGCGTTGATTGCCGGAGGAGCAGATGCCAATAAGGCTCATGGGTTCACCAGCTAGATGGCGGATGTTTGTCTATTGACTTGTCAGCAGAATGCTTGCGGGAAATCTCACTGGCACAGCCTGGCAGTTCCAGCTGCAACCTCAACATGCTCAAGTGCTGCATCATTCGCCACATTTGCGGTGGTTGGTCATGCGCTTCCAGCTGGTTTGTTTGAAGGCATTCTGGAAGGAGTGGCCGGCGGTGAGTATCGAGTGCCGAGCATTCTGAAATGTCAGAAGCAACCATAGCAAATGCAGGTCAGCTTAAGTGGGGATTCGCGTGCTTCTTGTAGTCTAGTAGGAGTTGTGCACTGGAGGCTGTTTCCTTTGTCCTCAGCTTGCCTTTTCAGCTTGCTCCCCGGAGCCTGAGCTGCATGCAGCTCTTAGCAAAGGACTTGCTGCCTGCAAGGTCCAAGTTTGGCATTACGTTTATTCCGGGGCTAGGGCGTGGCACACTTGGGCTGGGTTGAAGCCACATAGTTTCAGAAGCTTTCAGGTCCCTGGTCTCTCTTCGCTCACATCTTGGTTGATAGATGTGGATAGGGTTCTGGGACGGGAGTTGTTTCGGCATGAGCAGAGTTGACCCTTGTTGCTCCGTTTGCCAGTGGCACCCGAAAATTCAACCGCTAGTTACGTGTGCACCGAGAATGTATTTCTCTAACTTAGGAGTCCCTGAATTCTACAGTCCTCGCTCTGAGACGTCTGAGGATGCAATCACTGCCAGCCGGGATTCTGCGTGAATGTTTGAAGCCTCAATTTACCTGTCATCATATATTGGGGTGGCTATGCATTTCTCAAAGTAGGAGGCCTACGATTGGCTGTCACTATCAGGATGCAAGAGTGGACCCGCTGAGGTGGAGCTATGCTGTCGAGCTGAATAAGCGCTGCAAATCCAGGGCAACAGTGAACCTGAAGGCCAGGGTTGATTGTGCAGAGAAGTACTCGCAATCTTCCCCGCTTGTATTCTCAGGACGGAAGGGTCATACACAAGGGCTCATTTTCAGGTCAGGTCTAGCCAAGTTAGGGTTGCCATTTGTTGGATGCAGTGGGGAAGTCCCGACGAGGCCTTTTATGAGCATTAGATCGCCAAGGGAACATTTTTTCCAGGATCGCTGGCTTGCAGAAATTTGAGATGCCAAGCAGGCAGTGGGCTTTGTGGATTTGATCTGCTACTCATCGCAGATCTTGTTTTTGCATAGCCTTGCAACAACAAGGTGGTTTCACTGTCTTCAGGGCTTTGGATTTGAATTTTAGGACGTGCGAAAGCATGTGGCCATTAATGCGGGCGCTAAAAACGGAGACAACGGAAACCACTACAAGAGCCCTACCATTTCTGCCTATTTCATATCAGCATGCAGGCCAACGATGGTGCAACGCCGCTGTGCCACGCCGTGAAGTTCAGCGATCCGAGCACCGTCAGGCTGATGCTGCTGCTGCCGCCACTGCTGCTCCACGCCTACCACTCCTACTACCACCACTAGTCTCTACTACTCCTGACGACTCCAACTACTATTATAGAGAGTAGCTCCCACGGAAGCAGCTGCTGCTACTACTACTTCTTCTTCTACTGCCAGTACCATGATTATTTCCATTGCTGTTATTCGTACTACTATACCATTACTTTTAGTGTTATTGCGATTATTTATCATTCCTTCTCTTATCACTATTGTAATTATTCCTAGTACAATTGCCTTTATTGTTACTAGTACTATGGTTGCTGTCACTACTGCATTGCTGTAATCATATTTATTACGATTACTGTGATGGCTACTCGTACTACTCGCTGCTACTTGCTACATCAGCAACGACGACGACGATGATGATTACAACAATTACAACGGCCACTACAACTACAACTTCTTCTACTACTACTGCTACTACTACTACTGCTGCTGCTGCTGCTACTACTACGACCTTGCAGACCAGTACGAAAGGTCATGCCTCCATGTCGCAACTGGATCATTCTTGAATGGAGCTTTAAATTCTACAGAATCATTACTAGACGCCAAAATCGGAACAGACATGTTTTTTTATGAGCAAGTGATCCTAACAATAGCCGAGGCAAGCAAATGTGGAAGCTTGGAGATTGTTGAACTCTTGATCGGGGCCCGACAGAAGCTAGACGTCAAGAAGCGCGATCTGCGGGGAAGAATGCCCCTGCACTATGCCGTGATTCAGGCCAGATTGGACGTGGCGCCTGGATCATGTTTGGCAAGGCTGTAAATGTGTTGAATCATGAACGGCAATCAGACCTGGTTCCCACATTTGCAGATGAAATGAATCCCCAGCACCAATGACATCATCCAAACTCCTGCGCTTGAAAGCTAGGTTCAATATTTGCTGCGGGCAGCACCCGGAACGGTGAACGAAGCATGTCGCAGTGGAAGCACAGCTCTTTGCCTTGCAGTCAAGAGAGGTCGCTTGCTGGGTATAGCATGATGACGGATATTGGCGGGCGTTCTGGGAGCAGACTCGGCATTCCTTCTTGAGCTTGCTTTAGGATCACATTGAGAAACTCGTATCAATCCCCAGTCGCCCGATTCCCTGGAAGGTGATGCTCCTGTGATGAGGCTTCTCATCAAGAGCGGGGCGGTTGTGTCCCAAAACAGCTATCGCAAGGAAGGGTTGCCGGGCTGCAATGCGCGAGCAAAGGAAGCCTTTGAAGATTGCAGCAAGCGTTACTGTTAGTACCCCCATCAGCCTGATGTTAGGAATCCTTCTTTGCAAGGTAGATCCCGATTCCCTCAAGCCAACAATACTCTTGCCAACGTTGCTAATTTCCTTACATGGATCCACTGCACCAGCATACTTCACTGCATACACTTCAAACATTTTTTCTAGTCATTTAATCCCAATATTTTGTAGGGGTCAGCAATAAGCTCCGCGGCCGTTGGCCTTGGCAAGGGCAGCCCCCCTGCTGTTCCGCTTGTGTAACTAAGGGGGATGACATGGTCTAGAGGTTGAGTAGGGATACACTTCAGATCCTGTAAGAGCTGGAATGCTGCAAGCAGAAGCTGTCAAGAGCTGCAGATTGCTGTCTCCTGATTGTCTCCTGATTAGTGTCGGGCCCCCTAAGCAAAAGGGGGACCCTTCATAATCGGAAATCCCGAAACAAAATTTTGCGGTTCCTATGATTCCTATAAAAAGTACTAAGGAAAGAACCATGCTCAGTTTAGTTTTGTGGCGCGTAGGTAGGGCTGAGGCCCTCGGTCATAGATCCTGTCCTTTGTATTGCTGGCTTCACAGTTCTCCACTGTGTCCCCCCGCCCTCCTAGAGTCAGTGTTGGGTGCCTGGCACCCAACAACGTGGCGGCTGCAGCCCTGATATTCGGTTCCGAGCTCCAAACTCGGAATCCAGCCGTCGCTGGAAGGCTGTGGCTTTGCCAAGGCGCTGGCGGCCTTTGCCGAATCCTTCATTTGTCGCCACCACCCTCAATGCTGGCTACAGTAGCCCCTTGCATATTGCTTATCCTTCCTCAGCGATGTTTAACTGGCAGTTCTCCTCCCGTCAATATTTTCAATCTTTGAACTTCACCAGAAATGCAGGGCTGCTTCCAAGGAGCCATGTGACGGCCGCGCCTGGATCTTTTGAAGCCTGCGTGGCTTCCGGGGCTAAGCTGGGAGCGGTGACCGGAATTATGGTCAAGCAGGCAGTGCCAGCAGTTCCAAAGCTGCCGTCCCCTCCGGCACGGCTTCGCGGCAATCCTGCCGAATGACACCGTGCAAACGTGGCTTCCGACCATGCCACCGCCTATGCGATGCTCGCAACAACAAGTAGTAAGTGGTGTTAGCTGTCTGCAGTGGAGCCCTTCATGAAGACATGAGGAAGACGCTGCAAAAGCTTGTAATCCCACCGTGTCTCTGGAGCACCAAACGCCCCCTGCTTTCTACGAATGGAGAACTGAGCTCGAGTGATGCGCTTCAAAATGACACACTAGCACCTTTAATCAAGCCCCAAATAGCACCCCGAGCTTCGGGTTGCCGGGGCTGCGGTGTTCGCGTGCTTTACTGATGTATTTGATGGCCATGAAAGCAAGTTCAAAGTACTTACTACGGAATTATACGGCCTCGAGCTGCTGGCTTGAAGCACCAGCCATTGCCGTGGGCCATGTGTAGACGCTCGGTGGCTCATGATGTTATATGTCAGGCACCCTGCTACCGTGCAGAATCGTGCAGAGCTAGCTCTGTGCGTGCCAGTTCCGAAGGTCACTTTGTTGTGATTAGTTCGTGTTGTTGCGGGCTTAGCGGCATGAGTCGGCCTGGCCACTCCCCCTCCCAAACTCTCGAAGCAATGATGGTGCTCGAGATCATGAGAAGCCTCTGTGAAGCGTGATGTCTTCGTTATTTTGAATTTAATAGAGCAGGCTTCGAGGTATTTTTTGGTCCATAGCCCAAAAATGGGGTCCAAGAGAAACCACGCAATGTGCTTTGAACATGGTGTCCAAACGCCCTGATGGCTTGCATGCGAAGTGGAGCGTGCGTGTTGGAACACGAGCCGACCTGCGTGCCTGCCTACCTTGCGTGTGGTGTAAATGTGCGTGCGGGCCGTATTTGTGCAAAACTCAAACAGCGCAGGGCGTGGATTGCAAGTGCGAGTCTTGGGTGGCCAGGCAACGGCGTGAAAATGGGGTCAAGGATCTTCCACAACAAGGTTAGGATGAGGAGAACGAGGAGAATGGATAGCCGTCCGCACCAAAAACAGCAGTTCAGCACGGACGTGGCAAAAATTGGCAACGGGGGTAGCTGTGCTGCGCCATAAGCGGGCCAAGTTGGCAAGAACAAATTACGCGATTTTGAAGGATCGTGGGTGGGGACTGGAGGCGGGGTAGGGAGGGAGTTCACGTGCAAATCTGAGTTGAGTGTTCCACGGATCTTTCACAAAGCTCTTAGGTGGCTGTCTTTGCGGTGCCAATTTTTTCAAGCGCGAAGGCGGTGGTCACCTCAGCAGGCCTGGCACTTCAGCCCTTCAAAAGCTGATAAGGCCCAGAAGGCGGTAATCAAAGGCTAACCTGTGTGTAAAAACCTCGTCAAAGGCTGGAACAAGGAAGGGCTCCCAGGCACAGTTGAAACATATTGACAAGATATTTGCAGCGTTCTTTGGAAATTTGTAACAGCCTCATGCCGCAGAAGCTATCAACACAATTTGCCACTTGCCAATTCCCAAACGACACCAGCAGTTTTTCATGGCTTGTGGTGTTTACGAAGCCCAGAAGTGGCCAAGAAGTGCGACAGTGTGCCTGAGAGGCAATACGACATTGACAGTTAACCCAACTTTACGCACCCAGCCCAGCCTGAAATTCCACCATCCCTACATGTTTGTTTTCTCGGTTTGTCCATGTAGACTTACAGGCTAACGTTTTTGTGCTCTGGATTTTAAGTAGTGTAAGTATAAGCCTCACATGTTTGGTAAATTTCACACATCGAAGACCTGCAGTCTATGGCTGTGTTGGATCACTTTTGGGGTTCTTCAGAAGGGAGGAACCACTGAATTGTTCCAAACATCATAACGGCTCTGAACCCCAAAACCCAAGTTTTCTCGAACCCCAAGAAATGCCAGCAGCCTTTACACAAACCTTTGACAGAGTCTTCATGGTAAGCCGAGGCTGGACCATGAAAGTGTCACGCTGCTGCTGGCCGCAGAGGCCCCGCCGCAACACTTATTCCGCTCGAAAACCGCTCTTTCCCTTTGTGGCACAGAGAGCCATCTGAATTCAGAAGTGAGGGATTACTCACCCTCCTGTTTGCTGAGGCACTGCAACGAAAAAGTTGGGTGATCCTGGCCTACAAGGGGGGCAATGTCAAAGTGCAGATCAAAGAGATCGGCGTCAATTTGTTTTACGTCGAGTTTGAGGATGGCAAGCGTGAATGGGTGGCAGTCGAGCTGTTTCCTGCGCAGGACATCGAGGCTGGGACCATTTTGCTTGCAAATGGTTGCGTGCGCTCAGAAACCTCGGGAGGGGGTTGACTGGAGCCTATCATGTTAAGGCTGCCATTATTCCGTACGGAAGGACTACAACGTAGAGATGCGCCCCACCACCCCTTACAAAGCCCAGTGGAGCGGTAGAAGTGGTAGGCATTTGATTTTATAGATCCGATCTTTGCATCCCGGTTTTGTTCCGCAACATTGCAGGTGCAAGCCTGATAGGTGACACGTTATGAAAGACCAAATTTCACACCCTAAGTCCTTCGGTCCTAGACAGTTTTTCTTGCTGCAAGCCCTAAAGTCTGAACCTGAACTCGCACTGTAAACCTGCGGCCTGCTGCATCATTTCTTCGCAGGCAGACGACCCAAGAGAGACGAAGGGCTTGCCTGCAATGAAGTTAACGGAGCAGCAGGCAAATTCTGCTGATCAAGCATGAAAAGCCTGAGCAAGGACTGGTGACAGTTCCTGCCCGTATACGTTCTACTTTATACACATGCCTCAGGTGTCCTTTCATCATTTCGGGCTGTGCATGCCTTCATGTTAGAAGATTTATGGTTCAGGGTTGTGCTGTTCTGAGCTTTTCCATCTTGATTGTTGTATCTAGTTCTGCTACACGCTTGCGAGTCACGGCCGGCGTCTCGACTCAGCAAAGTTGGGGTGTCATGTGGGCTCGTGTCTCAAAGCTCGCGTTTGCTCCTACGGGTCCTCAAGGCAGGGATTAGCTTTCAGAAGTGCGGTGTGTACAGTGCAGCGGTGTGCTCATTTCCGAAGGCATGGCAAAATGTTTGGAGAGGCGACTGTAGTTCTCTTTCAAAGCTTTAGGCATTGAGTAGGGTCATGGAGCCACGAATCAAGGTTTACGATTGCAGGTTTGAGAGTTGTGGTGTGCTGCTCCACACTGCGTAGGATGGACCTTCTGCTCTTTGGCGGGAACAGGGTTGACGGCTTTTCTAGCGGTCACAGGAGCTTTCCTCCTTCGTATCCCACCCAAGACCCAAGACCTGAGCAGGACCATTTGCAGAGCAACGGTCCGGCCGTATCTTGGCGGCAGCAATGCTGCAGGGTCTATGGTTCAGGAAAAGGAGGCTTTCACAGATTCTGCAGGTTCAGGGAGCTGAGGGCTGAGGGTTTAGGATTCAGGGACCTCGCAAGGTTCAACAGGTTCAGGGCGCAGCGTTGTTGCAGAAGACTTCGGCCCCAAAAAGTCAAAAGACATATACATATACATGTAGTACATATACACATACATATACATATATACATATATATGGGGGATTCTCAAAACTTCAGCGGATGTCTTTTGCGCTCTCTGGAATTGATCTTCAGGGCAATAATGGGGAGTACCCATACAAGGCCAGCCCGAAAATTACTGGGCATCTTGGATCACCCTTCTTGCCGCTCAAACTATGATCGGTACCAGTACCTGGCAATAATTATGATGACGACGACGAGCGAGGAGAGGTACCAAGATCCCAAACTGCGAGTTCTAAAGCCCTAAACCCTTGCCCCTGTCGGGCGGAAGTTTTGTCAGCCATCTCGAAAGGTCAAGCAATCTTTGGGCTTTTGATTTGTCAAGTGGTGTAATTCGGAGCTACTCTCCCAAAGGTTGAACCGGGTGTGGGGGTCCACGATATCAGGTCCTTAGGCCAATAATGGCTCTAGGGTTCGGAGGTTCGGTTCAACAGTTCAAAAGCAGCCTAAGGATCAATCGCGAAGCCCTAAGCCCTAATCCCGAAAAAGGCCGCTTCCAATTTTTGTTCCATTATCCCTATTTACAACCCACAAATATTCTGAACCCTGATATATCTCCTGCTTTTTCATTCTCTAATACAAAGGCCGTAGCAAGTTGAGCAATTTGCGTGCTGTTGGGATGCCTGATGATGTGAAAATGGGGTTATGAGGGAGAAACTTGTAATTCTTCAGGCTGCTGGAGTGCCCTGAAGAGCTCGAGCAACAAAGGTCGTCATCCTCCAGAAGCCAAGACGATGTGCCTGCACAAAGATTGGGGGGGCTATGTTACTCTTGTGGCCCAGGGTTTGGGACGTAGGGCCGTAGTCTTAGGCTTCAGGATCCCCCCCAAAAATGGCAAGTTAAGGTGCCAAGCCCTACAGTCAAAATGACTTGATAGGTATCTCACCCTCAGTACAGGAGCACTTTGTGCGTCAGGGTGAGGCTTTGTGTTTACTTTCAATTGTGCCAGAAGGCTTCTCTCACTGTAGCTTTGGAGCTGTTGCCCAATTAATCCTTCGTCTATTCCTCCAAGTACATTATGGCATATGAAAATATGTCATGGTACATTATGGTATAGTCTAGTATATTTTAGTGCATTGTAGGATATCGTAATATATTATATTACGTTATGGTATATTGTAATGTTATGGTATAATATTGGGTATTTGGCAACATGGTGATTACGGTCGACACCTGTACACTGAACCACGCATGGGTAGTTCCCAAAATTAGGGTGCCAGGTTGGTACTGCTAAATATTACGTGCCGTTGTATAATCTAAAACCAAAGGGGCCCATGATATTGAGAACACACCAAATTCTTACCCCAATCTGCTTGAGCCGATGTGATGGCTGAGGTCAGCTAGCTGGGTGAGTAGCTTCCCAGCCTTTTCCCGTAGGAGGGCATGTGTTCAGCTTGTGGCTCAGGGGCTCCACCTGGAGAGCTGCATCAGAAGATTGGGGATTGTAAATGTAGAGTGCTTAGACTCGGGTATGTGTCTGGTATACTGTAGGAAGTTATGAGGGGACAATGTTCCTATGCATTGAGGGTTCCATTCCAGTCGACTGGATTTGGTCCATATTCTGCTAGAACCTCTACAGCGATGCGTACCTGTTGCCGTAGCTAGGGCCAATAGCACGATGTTTTTGTTGGAAACGGATGTAGCTAAATTGTTTGCGCTTTTTATGTCGCTCTTGGAACCTGATTTTCTCCCTCGCTGCCACCCTCCCTCTCGCTCTGACAAATCCAAAAATTCAGTGAATGTCTTTACAACGGTGGCCCTTCCGCTCCAGAATGCTGACGCATGCCCAAAAGTAGTAGGCAGAGAATTGGTGCACGCATTTGGGGGAGCTCTAGTCTAGAGCCGCTACGGCAGGCCTCTGATAGACCCTGGATGAACCGCTGTCTACACAGGAGCACTAAAGTCTTGAGGCTGCGAGCTAGCCACGAAAGCTATACATGCAACACCAGAGCTCCACCGTGCACATTCACAACTCCGCCAAAGTAGCGGCTATTGCAAAAAGAGTTTGGACAAGAATGTCCAAGCTAGATAGTTATGTGCCTTATGGCCATTTAAGGGGTCCTGCCGTCCGGGATTATTCGACTATTACGCGTTGAATGGGCAAAGAGGACCCTAATTTTGGCAAATATTTCTTTAATAGGGTGGACCAGCATGTGGGGGGTTTCCAGAAGTATGTTTCTCTTGGAAACCCCCACTGGTCCCATCTTTCCAACATAATGTAGGATGGATTCGTGCGTCGATGGAGAAACGGTACTGTAGATACACAAGTGGAACGTGCAGTGGCAGTGTTGCCACTCCCGATGGTTGTACTGCAGGGGCAAAGGTGACAGAATCAGCAACATGTCTTTCATCCATGGAGCACTGTTGCAGTCAGCAGACCAAAGCTAGGACAAATACATTTCCAAGTGGCCAAAGAATGGGATCAAAGAAACGGACGAGATATTGCGTAGAGTAGCAGCAGTTTTGGGCCTGAGTGGCTGAGTTTTGCTTGAAGATCCGGAGATCCATGAGTTGCTAGGCTTTCAGAGTTTGTGTACCTTCCCCAAAGACCGAGATATGTTCAGAAGGACATTCATATGCTTCTGACAGAGTGCCCTTACTTCTGGGATTCTCAGATATTTTGCCCATATTATCTGTTAACCTTGTTAAGATGCCAGCACGAAGCAAGGATCTAAGGAAATTTAGGAAAAATAGACGAAGAAGGACAGAAGGACGCAAGGGACAAGTGAGTCAAGAACACAAGGACATGCCATGTTGTTTTCATTGGTGATTTACGGATTAGCTCTGCTTTGTTCAGAGCTGCTATGACTGCGCTTGCCTTTGCTTCTATGACTGCGATTATGTCGAAACTTTTCGGCACGCATTCATGATTTCCGAAATGGTCGATTAAATCTTACAATTTCATCTGTCGGCACTTATGCATAAGTTGATTATTCCTGGTATCTTTCATTAGTAGTACTGCTAGGGTGCAGAGCCTAAGCCATGAGAGTAGCTCTGCCCAGACAAGGCTGAGCCCAGTGGATTTGAAGAATAAATACACGCAAAACGACATGTTGGGGTTGATGGCTGCTAGCACTGCACTTGCAAGGATGGGGGAGAATGTGTTAGACTGGGGTCCCGCCCCGACAGATTACAGAGCTCATACGTCAACGGCCATGCATGTGGTATCAATGTGTGCAATGCTGCCAAGCCTGGGTGTGATTGAATCAAGGTTCTGGCCAGCAGGGCCCAATTTCTGCAGCATTGTAAGCAGTGTTGGCATGGTGCAGCAAGTCATGCAAAGAGCACCACACCTCAAGAAGGTTGTTTCGGGCACTTCTCTAAAACAGGGAGAGCAGGCTGGAAGTCAGCTTCCGCAATGCATGGCCAAGAGGCACAGCCGGGTTCATCTCTTGTTCCTTACTCATCCAGAAAAGTAACTTCTCACGACTAACCACTTAACAAAAATGATGCTACTCTTGAGGGTTATCATTCTCCGGGCCACATCAAGCTTCCCGAGACAGCCTGTGTTTGTACGGTATGTGGCCGCACAAGACCTCCCGTGGTGGAGCTCGCAGGTGCGATCATATGTACACTTGCGGCCAAACACTCATTGGAGGAGTACGGTTTACTTTAGCTCCCCACCAAGCAAAATTCCGATGGAAGCAATTTTGTATGCCTGACCAGAATTCAAACATCATTTGGGCACTGGCACGCTTCATCTGTCAGGCAGGGCGGCCCTGGGGCCGGGTGGTGTAGCATCTTCAGGATTGGTTGTGACGTCTACATTTGCCTTCCAGGAGAGTCCTGGAAAAGATGCAAGCTGAAAATATTCCGTGTTTGACTCCGAAATGTTAAATACCGAAAAGACGAGGCGGGATTCGTAATGTATTCGAAGGTACTATTTGGTCGTGATGGGCGCGCATGATTGCCACGCACACCTTCAATTCAGCCGAGATGCAGCGAGGCTCAACTTAAACATCTACGGGTGTGTTTAAGAGAGCTCCCATAAAACTGTGCAGTTTTGCGAAATGAAGTGTTTACGCTGGGCTCCAAAGCAGCTATGGAGCATTGCTGTGACTGCATGCTGGATGCTACATTGGCTCAATTAGCGGTGAACAAAACAAGCCATTTATCAACTCTTGCCGCATAACTACTACAGCAAGAGCTGCAAGACTGTTGGCTCATGAAGAGGAAGTCTTGGTACAACTTCCCACAACCCAGATCTTCAGTCCAAAGCCATGAGAGTGTACAGTGAGTTGAGGGCTTTGTGGTGATTAGTGGCATAGGGGCTGTCGACTTTCGCGCGACGCCCAGTCCAGCTGGAGGCTTAGTGACACTTCCAGCCAACGGCCAATGCGTTTTGAAAGATTGGGGAAAATGTTGAAGGGTTCTTGTGATGATATTTGTATTAATTCATGGCAACTGAGGGACCCAGCTCTTGCAAATCCTCTCCAGAGACTCCACGATGACGTCATGGGTTTTGGAATCATCATGAAGGGTTGCATGGTGAATATTTTTGAGGTCTGATGTGGGTGTTGAGGGATGTCTATGGGGTCTCAGAAACACAGTGACTTCACAGTCATTACGAATTCCCACACCCTCCGGTTCTACTGTCGTCGATTGTCCAGACGCAGACATGGCAGATTATGGACGCCCCATTGAAATTGCGTAGTGCCGGCCGGGTGCTTCAGACCTTTGCCGGGCAGAAACCTTAAGAGAGGCACAGGGCAAAATCCCACACCGTCATCTCCAGAATCCAAGAGAACATCGAGAGATGCTGTGGTGAACTGGGAGGCGTTGAGAGGCCGCTCAGGGCCATCTTTGGGCACATTTTGGGTAGGTGCACCAGTTAAGTTTCTCATCCCTATCCAGAGACATTCCTCCAAACCCCAAGACACCCGAAGCCATCCATCAAGAATTCTAAAAGCTCACCAGTCCCTCTAAGGTCGCGACTCGCTTCCAAGATGGAGCGCAGTGGGGGCCACAGAGACGAGGGCCTGTGGGTTTGGCTGTAGGTTTCAGCTCCCTCGCATCGCATGACCCCTTATGAGGAATAGTCGATTCTGCATTGCGGATTCTCTGGCGTAATTCTCTTGAAGTGGGATGGCTTGGGCAACACCAAGCAAAAACAGCATCGGACCGCCAAATCCTAAAGCTCAGTTTTCACTCAAGAGTTCACACTGAACTTTGCCTGTCCATTTGTAACTGATGCCCATGGATTGACTACTGGCTAGCGGGGCCCAGCGATTCCCAAGAACCGTCCCCATAGTCGCCTGCAAAGCGAGTTCCACCTTTCAATGAAGGAGATCGTGCACCATGCAATTTACCCCAGCAATGGGAGTTGCAGGGGTTTGGGTATCCCAGTGGAGCAACATTTCTCCATAAGCATTAGGACTAGGAACCTCTGAGCGGACACCTCGCCGCCTGTACCCTGTTCGAGTCCGCTGTTTGCAGGTTGTTGGCTGTCTGTTCCCGCATGGCTTGCTTTGTCCGAATCTATTGTTCATTTCTTTGTGAAACCTGCAAGACAAGAATGGGCTGTTCACCACGCACGCAAGATTACCATGCGTGCCGTCACATCTTGCTATGGCTTGCTTTTTCTGCGCCGTAAATTTTCCTGAGCACATGTCAGCCTCAAATCGTTTCTTGAGCAAGCATGCGTCCTCAGGGTGCAAGGGTTGCAGGGCCCCTGCCCGATAGCGGTCCTCAACCATGGCAACCTCGAGCATCATTTCCCCCCTGAGGACAATCGAACGTTTGCACGGGTTTCTGCTTTTCCTGTCCTACTATGTATGCACTCCCGGCGTCATTCAGCCCTTCACCTCAAAGCGTCCAACTTGAAGGTACCACTGGGGAGGCCGAAATGGAGGCACGAGCCATTCCCGTAGCTTTGACAAAGCTATCAATGTCTTAGTTGAGGTTCGCAGTATACAGGCAGGCCTTTGTTTTTAGGCTTCACTTTTGGTGGTTTGTGCTGTATGGTTTGGAGGAGTGGCGGTTTCATGACTATCCTCATCATAAGAGCTTCCAAAAAGCACTTAATGACGCCCAGGATGCATTTTTATGGGATGCTGTGGGATGACACAGGACGCTGTGTAGCAGTTTCGTGCCTGACCTTGGGTCAGCACCTACTCCACGAGGGCCCCATTGAGCGAAAGGAGCTTACAGGACTACTTAGAGTATTTTCTGCTTTTGAGCGATTGTTCGGGCTTGGCTTCATATCCTATACACAAAATCTCCAATCTCATCCCAATGCGAGCTCTGGGGTTCAGCGCTCGAGAGCGGACGGTCTGGGGCTTGAGGCCCAGTGGTTTTGGTTTGATTGTGTGAGAGTCGCGTCGGATATGCGGACATATTGCTTGGCATCCAGGGCCTGAGCTCCTTACCGGTTTTAGAGTCAAGGGACTGCACAATTTGCAGACATAAATGTAAGAACATATATTCAGTGCAGTAGATCCCACGCACAGGAGCAAAGAGTTGAGAACCAAGGGTGTCAAGCATTCGAAGATAGATCGAGCCTTTTTCTCCAAGTAGTGATGCTAGGAAGACTTGCTGGTCTAGGTTGTTTTTTTGGTTCAGGCCCCGTAAAGCTTTGATCCACGTAGCCCAGGCCGGCAAGTCTCTAAAGCCCTGCTGGCCCCTAGATTACAATTTCGGCATGCAAGAAGCCGTCCCCAACAGTGAGTTCCTCAAAAGCCGGCACCTGTGGAAGGTGGATGACGTCGAATGTAGCAGCAAGACGGCCATCAATCAGCACCTCAGTTCTGAAGTAGTACGCAGTTGCTTGGGCTTGAGGTTTCAGGCTGTCAACATTAGGGCCCCCATCTTCTTTTGATGGTCGTAACATGATGCCCAGAAGTTGTTCTCTGCGGGTGCCTCTGCACACATTTGTGCTTGTGGGGGGCCTCTGCATCCAACAGGACTTCCTTTACCGAATCCTTTGGACGTAAAGCCTCCGTCCTTACGCTTTAGCCCCCGCATACACTTTGCTTCCCAGAAGAGAGCTTTTCACCCTCCACTCCACAATCCTAAAACTAGTTCTGAAGCTCAGGTGGTCTTTGGTCAAGCCATTTGGCGGCTGCTGGGATCTCAGGTTAGCTTATCGGGGATAGGATCCGGGGTTCGGGTCTTTCTTTAATGATCAGAGGACTTGCATCCAGTAATTCTTAGTTGTTCCACAAAACTACGTGCCGAGCTGAAGGGATCATGACGACGTTTTGTTCTTAGCCTGGCAGCAAGCAGCACTCCATGGATGTCGATCTTCAACCTCCCGCCCCGCACAACTTTCAACATTCGGCTCAAGATGTTACCTCCCGGCTAGTCCTTGACTATCACTGACCGTGAGCCCTGAACCCAAACCTCAGGTTCTTAAAGCAAAAAGCTGCGAGCCTACACCATAAGCTCAAACAATTGAAGCTCCTATCCTGCAAAGCCGAAATGAAGGTGTAAGGGGAAGGGGCCCCATATTTTTTCCACCCCCTAGCATATTTTTTCAACCCCCTCCTATTTTTCTGACCCCCTATCCTATCTTTTTGACCCCGGTGGACCCCTGACTTTGCCAGACCGTTCGTTTCACCCCAGCTACTCGCTTTTCTCACCCCTTTGTTCTACCTTTTCCACCCCGGGTCCCCACTTTTTTCAACCCGGAACAGCTTTTTCCGGCCCCAAAACGATGCTTTTCCAACCCCCCGCCAGCTCGTGGAGTGGACCCTATAGAAGGGGCCATGCCAGCCCTCAAATCCCCAAATCTCTAGATGCTACCCGAAGCCTTCGGCAATCCCAAAGTCTTCCGAAACCCTAAACCTTCGATACTCCGAAAGACCTTGTCAAGAGTTTTTTGGGTCTAGTTTAGGATCTACAGCAGGGTTCAAATGAGCAGCGGTTTTTGTTTACGCTTAATCAATTATGAATTCGTACGAAGCTATCGCCTCCAATTCGTGTCCGAAAATGAGGTTTTCCTGTGCGCGCGGAAGGACGCGGAAGCTCCGCGGAAGCGTTTCTT
>CAJNIZ010003625.1:31535-82220 GCA_905231905.1 Symbiodinium pilosum | reverse complement strand
TGTTGGCATTTTCTAAGATTTTCTGGATGCCGAGGATGCTGTGGATTTCCCGCAATTATACCCCCTAATTAAAGGATCCAACCAACATACGTTCCCAAAGGGCTCTATTCGGCACAGGGGTGAAAAGAACAGGTTTCGGGGGTCGGAATGAGCGGTTAAGGGGTGGAAAAAATATGCTCCGGGGCTAGGAAAATATGATGGGGGTTGAAAAAATATGTTCCGGGGTTAAAAAAATATGTTGCCCTTAAGGGGAAGGTGCTGGATCTGGGCTGCGGAGGTCACTGTAAATGCCAGTTTTTTGTTGTCAGGGTCCTTCAACCCTCGCATCTCGTAACCATGAGCCCCTCTTTAATGCGCAAACCCCGTACCCCAACCCCCAGAGCCAAAGCCAGTCTACCCGCCCAAGCCAAAAGACTCTGTACCCAGGGGTTTGGATAAGCTCCATGATTGAAGAGTGGCAGGGTACTCTGAAGCAAGCTGTGTATGCTGTATTATATTTAGATCTTGACGTGAAAAGTCTCAAAAATGATTGAGGGTCTTCCTCGGGCCAAAGTCAGGGCCCTCATCGTGTACCCCTTCCTCGGCGACACCTCTCAGATGTTTTGACATTATAAATTATAAAGGCTGCAAGAGGCTACACGCTGGAAAGGAGCTTGTGTAAGGCTTCGACATGGAACCCAAAATGGGCCCAAAACCCTGTAAAGCGATGGGAACCCCTGAAGATCGACACCCCCACCAAAACCCTGATGGAGAAACCTGAAAAGCCACACCCCCAACATTACGACCGGTAGGCAGCCATCAAGTTTCGACAGACGCTCGTATGCTTGCGGATTCCTGCCTTCACCGATAAGCCTGGCAGAAACTCCAGCTAACCTGCTCTCAGCCTCATTAGCCACTGTATGTCCGCCATATATCTCGCTTTGTCGTAATCCCATCTCCCAGGTCAGCCACCGAAGCAGAGATCGCTTCATGCTAGCATAGTAGTGGGCGATTGCCTCTACATCTTTGGAGGGTGCGCTGGTTCAGGGCTTTTGACAGTCTTGAAAGGATGAAGGCTGCGGGCGATTAGGGAGATGATGGTTGGCTAGTTTGTTTAAGGAGTTGGGGCCCGGGATTCAACACTCGATTATTACATGATTTGGGGCGCAAATCATCATGTCTGAGTGCTTTCGTAGACAAGTCGAGCCACAAGATCCCTGAAGCAATTCTCTCACACCCCGTAGATTCCGAGTTGTCTTGCGCAAATAAAGGCTCCAACCCCCATACACACTGGCAGTTCTGGAGGTACGATGGTAGCAGCCGGGTGAACGACTTCTACAAGTTCAGCTTCAAGGCGATCAAGTTCCGTTTAGTGGCCAACTTGGGCTTAACCAAGGGATGTCAGCCTCTAGAATCCGTAGACATAGACTGTGAGTTGGGGTGGGCCTCTCGCAAGATCCCCTGGATCTGTCACAAGTGTTCCTGGTGCGGATACATCAATAGTTTCAATACTTAGCCGAATTGCCCCACAGAATGGATCCTCAGCCAGATTGCGAGATGGGTTCTGGGGCGTCGATCAAGGATTACCCAGCGGCTCTTCTAGAAGGGGGCAAGGAAATAATGCCAGAAAGAATAGAGTCGCAGTGCTGCTTCTCGTGTTGTGAATCGGCCCAAATTTCGTCTGGCATCAGCGAGACATTTGAATACAGTGACTTCCTACCTAGATTGGTCTTGTTGCTTCCTGGAGTTCTTGCAGCTCTTTGCAGAAGCCACTTAGCGAGAGCATCCCAACACTCACATCCCACCAGAGCCTGCAGGCTTCCAAGTGGTCGCAGATTCACCCTGCAGGTGCGGAGTTTGAGCTTTTGGTGCCCCAAACCGTAAAGTTTAGGTTGTGTGATTAAGAACATCGGGTACGACATTTATTCGCGGATTTGGGGCTTGAGGGCGGCATGAGTTTGTCCTGCAGGCAGCATGCAGCCTTTGCTTTGTTGGTTCTCAACTAGACAGGGCTTTCTTGGATGCTGCGCTCTTTTGGGACGGTGTAGGGGTTGTTGCACGGCTGACCATCGATACTGCCCTGTCACCTTTATCCATCGAGGGCATGATATATCGCCATGGTGGTGGGGTGGTACTTCAGCAGAAGACGGCGATTCTACAACAATGCTACTGACTCCACCAAATCGCCAGCATCTAACACAAAGCCACATCCTGTAGCCCTACTATTCAGGCCCAAACCCTGAGCCGCAAGCCTTGGTCCTGAACCGCACTCCTGACCCCAAGCGGCTACGCCTGAAAAAAAGCAAAAGCGAGCTCAGTGGATGCAGGGAGTAGCCCGACAGCCCGCGACAGACATGTTGTCGTGCACGGCCCTCGGTTGCTAGCTTTGACGCACACGCCTACTCAGAGTCCCTTCCCCCATTCATGATACAGGTCCAATGTGGTACCACATGGAGAAGAAGGAAGACTTTCCAGAATAAGGGGATCACTCAGGATGGACTGAAATCATGCATCCATTTTTTTGCGGTTGCATGAGGCGGATGATATCATTCGGGGGAGCAACGGTTCGAGACATGCCCGCCTGATGGAACAGTCTGAACATTCAGCCAGTAAGGATTAGGGTAGCATTCGTGTCTACGGGAGGCACAACTTTCCTTTCGTCGACGTGGAGCATTGGCTTAGGTTCACTTTCCTTCAACTGCTTTCAGAGCTTTCTCGAGGGAGTTTTCCTTGAGGATAGGGCTTAGTTCGCATAGATAGAATGTATGTTTCTGAAAGGCCTTGCCAACAGACTTTGCAGACATTTTTTGTATGTCAGGAACTGTTCTGGTTCTCAAGCCCTCTGACATGCATCATATGCCTTGTTCATGACACAAGAGGGTGGAGACCTCAAGAAGACTTCGGGTATCAGAACTTTGCACAGTTGAAGGCAAGATGCACTTCATCCAGCTTCTTCCCACAAAAAGCGGCAGAATGTGGAGGGATGTGAAATGTCTGCTACCACTTATGTCTTGTTTAAGAGCCGAGAACCCAAGGTCTTACGCCGACAAGATCTACATTTTTGCTGGATACGACGGCAACAACCGTGTGAATGACTTCTGGCAGTATGACACCGAGCACGAGGTCCTACGAGGGTTCAGGATTTGAAGCTTGTGGTTTGGGACTCCTAGTATTGAATGTCCCCGATATGGACCCAAGTGAACTTAACATGGAAGAGTGATTAGCAGGAGGAGCACGCTTGACAGTACCTCATCCAGAGCTGTAATCTTGTGAAGCCAGACACTCTTTGAATCCAACTCCTGAAGCATCCAATACCCGCAAATTCCAGCTGCAACGCAAAGCTGAGAAGCACCATGGTTTGTCCAAAGATGGACCTAATCAGCCACATCAAGGGCAACTTGCGGTCTATCATCTGGTCTAGAATCTTGAGTGGGGCACCTTTTGAATCCTGGGTTCGCTTCAAGACTCCAAAGACATCGGATCAGTATATCAAGGCCTGGTATGGAAAAGGGGGCCGGAATTTGGAGACAGCATCATTTCCTGGACGCACGTGCTTGCAGGAAGTACATCTGGTAGTTCTTTTGGTATCACTGCACTGACCTGAGAGCCCTAGAGCCAATAGTTGCGAAGGACATTTCACCTTCAAGCTCAGATTTATGTTCTATGTGCTTTGACCCTCAAGCCTACCCTGTACTGACATTCTGAGCCCATGACCCTTGAAATCGTTCCTTTTCTGAGATGGCCCGGCTGAAGCCTAAAGTCTGAAATTAGCCCCAGAGCCCGAGCGGAAGTAGTGTCCGATTCTCCCAGAAATTGGTTTGACAACTGGTTGCTGTGCACTGAAAGTGGTGCTTCAGAACGATCACGTAAAAGCTCTAGCCTCTGGAAGTTGAGCTTTGACCTCACGTCCCGAAACCTCGTAAAGTCCTATAATGTTGGGCGGAGCAATCACGAGTGATGATGACCCATTCAGTCCCAGCAAGAACAACCAAGCATGACCAGGGAGCCATGCGGATGCTCAGCTTTGATTAACAGTCCAGAAACACCCCACAAGCAGATCTTTCTACATGCCTTGCGTGCGGTCTGGAGTCTGAAGTAGTTGTGTTACAGATGTATCGCTGTTGTGGCGGACAGTACCTTCACAGCTTTTTGGGAAGCTAGCGTAACGAGACTTCTCGACACCATGCATCCATGGTTCGTTAGGGCTCCAAAGTAGGCTTTAAATCACTTGGTGACAGTGCCAGGTCTGGACCACGGTGGACCCGGCCCTCGGAAACCCGCCGACACCACGCCATAGCCGGGCGCCTGGGAAAAAGCTTAACAGCAATCCTGATAGGTGAAGCAATTGACAAGCCAGACCCGTCGCCTGTCTGCCTGCTGCCTGGGCTGTGACTTCGGGGCATTGAGGACTTTGGACTGCAAGGTTCAAGGGCTATACAGACGCCTCAACTTAAGAAGCTCATGAATCGTGCGATGGCCCCTCATTGAAGCTGAGGTGGAAAAATGCAGGGACAAAAGCAGTCTGCTTAGGGCTTAGGGCCTATCTTCTGAGCTTCCTTGTATGCCCTGTTCCTAGCGTGCTGTTTCTTGCCGATGCGCAGTTTTGTGTAGTCTTTGCAAGCCATCATCAAATGTAGTTAGGTATCAAGGATTTCCCAAGCTGACTTGTCGCCATCTGGACTCCAAGCAAGGCCATCTTGTATCAGAAGTATTTTACTTCTGCAACATGAGACTCAAGATGTTTTGCCGTCCTGCTTACTGCGGAGAAGTAGCCCGTGAGGCTTTTGCTACAGCATGTTTTTCATTTCGGGAGGTGGTAAGTATATCGAAGTCTTCTCAAATTTGCTTTCAGCAATGATCTGAGAGTGCCCCCTCCTCGGACTGGACTTCTATGGGCCTTCTCACTTTGAGGACCTCAATTTCTAACATGGTAGTCGTGGCTGTGTATCGGGTTCCCTCCGAACTTTGGCGAGTGGAAGCAAATCTCACTCACACGCCCATGTCAAAAAGAAGGGCTTCCCTTTCACATCCCAGGGCGCGGAGGATCACTAAGTCGGAGCTGAAACTTCGGGACCCTGCGTTTTCTTTGCTCCAGGTCACTCGGGTGTCGAGTACGATGGATCCATGTACATCTTCGCGGGGTACGATGGGAACTACCGGAGCGGGGTGCAGCGTCAGACCTGAATTGTCCGGAGCATTGGCAATGTGAGAGTTTTTCAGCATGATTTTTGCGGGAATCTCATGATGGTGAGATATGCTGAAGCTGGCTCTGTTGAAGGTATCTGCGAATCTCTCGTAGCAGAGACAATGCAGTGGCTAGAGACTTCCGTTTTGCTTGGGGTGTCTCCCATCCTAGGCACCTAAGCCCTTGAAAGCTTTACTGGGAGGATGAAACCCTGCCAGATTACCAAGCATGGTGCGGCCAGTCTTGCTTCACCTTGGCAGTCATAATCATGTTGAACGGACTTTGTCAACCAACCTGCTTCGCGGGCTGTGCGCATGTGTGGAGTTCCCCAAGCCCGAGTCCAGAGATGCCTGGTGACTTGCGTCCTGAATGCAGGAGTGATTTTCACCGCTACAACTTTCAGCAACGGAAGTGGCCGACAACTCAGCTAAAGAGCAAGGGGTTCGCAGAGACCGGACTGTCGCTTTTTTCTCCAAAGTTCATGACGGATGAGAAGGAGTCAATCTTTTTGGTTGTACGGATTTTTAAGTCTATACGCGCAGCCTTCCAACACAAAACTTTCAAAGAGCTGGAGAGCTCTTTGGGTTAATGTCCGAGGGACGTTCTAAGGACTCGGGTGCTGTCATTAAGATGAAATCGGACATGAGAAGAATTTTGTCTGAGATGACTATCAAGGTTCTTTCCGTTTAGATTCTGATGCTTGCCAATCCGCCCCGGGTCTCCGTGCCTTCCAGTGCCTCCAGCAACAAGCTCTTGGACGCCACCCTAGATCCTACAAAGCATAATCCCCAGACCTTCCACTGTCTTCAGCTTTGAGCTTCAGGTCTATAGTCCCTGTCAAGGGATCCGTGCCCAAGGCACGCTACAGAACATCGGCCGTCGCGTGCGCCGGCAGAGATGTTTCGGACTCCCCACCATATGATTGCCGTCATTTCGGTGAATGTTATTGTTGCTTCAGTATTCGCCATGTACGTTGCCACGCTGAGTACGGTACCCTTGCTTGCATTCTCAGAGCTCCCAAACCACTGCGACTTCTTGATTGCTCCAAATGTAGAATGCAGGTGGGATATGTTATTCGTTTCAGCCATGTGTCATTTATCAGTTATGACAACATTCTGTCGCGGCCATGTCTGTAGACATCGAGCCCAGGACAAGGGCCCAGACAAGTCCTGAGGCTCATATATGTTCAAGCTATGCCTTACTATGCCTCATTGGCTTTTTCATCCAGCAAGCTGGAGCCAAAGCTGAACATGCCAGTAGCATGATCTTGCTATCTTTCTTTGAGACAATAGACCGTGAGAACCGGCACTAGCAGGATGCCAAGACTCCATGACTCGATCAAGGCTGGCTAACCTCTGCCCCGAACCCAATGTGCACTGCTGTTCCTGGAGAGCCTGAACTCAGCGCGTCCAATGTAATGTGTTGCGAAGTTTGTTGAACTAAAGCTTGTGTATGCTTCTACTGGCGATGCTTCCCTCGACTCCAGGGCAGCAGTAAGTGGCCCACAACAGTCGCTGCTAGGTACAAGAATCGTATGCTTGTGGTCGGTGGACATGATGGTGCGAAGCATTTGAGCTTCGGCCTGCTTGTGGTTGTTATTCAACAACTAGGCTTGAGCGTTCAATCTTGTGACATCAAGCTTAACCGTTAGATTATATACCTTGAATGCAACGAGCACCAAATTTGGAACATGGAACGGGAACATGAACTCAGCTGCAATTCTTAAAAGTCTTGCGGTTGTGTTTCAACTTGCTTTGCCCACCTGACGCTACAAGGTGCCCTAGCGTTTCCTGGCCAGGGGTTCGGACACGCTATGTTGGGAGGTACGTAGAACCCGACAATTTGCGGCTAGGGATTCTGAACGGGCACAATACCATGAGAAATTCCTCTGTCTCAAGCTTCCGAGTATTTTTGAACTTTGGGTCAAGCTGTGGAAGTTTGGACTGTGGCGAAGAAGTTGCGGATCAACGGTAATTATCTTTTTGTCCCACTGCTTGGGAAAGATGTCCAGGAGGCACCTGAACCCGCAAGCTCAAGTGTATTGGATGGTAAAAACTCTGGAAGGACGCTTCTTGTGTGGGGAGAATCCAGTATTAACCTTGTGCTTCCCAGACATATCTTCCACTTGCCACATGATCAACCCCTGGAGTAGCCCTAAAAAGTCCGTATCATCCATTTGCTTGATTTCTTAGTAAGCATCACGATAGTCCATTGCGGATCCTTTTTCACGTGCATCATCGCAAAACTTTATCGTTTTTCATGCATTCTTGGGGACATGGATGCCGGTGTTTAAGAATACTACGTACATTATGTGGGGCACCCCAGAAAAAGACCCCTTAATGATTAATTTAAGCCATGATTAATTCAAGCCCCATTTGGGAAACAACCAACTCAGGAATGATTTCTACCAGTTTAACTTCGACACGCTGGAGTGGCGCACCTCAGGGCTCAGGGGGTGGAAGGTTTAACATTTGGGTTACATGGGTGTTTCCAAACCAGTGGCTCCGCCACAACGCAGCAACGAAAACCATTTTCCCAAAGAACCGTTTGCCAACCGCGGCCAAACATAGTTTTCAGTGAGTTTTCTCAAGTTGTTATTTCAGGGTGATGGTACAATAGCCCAGAAATGAAGAAACCACAACCAGACACCTTAGAATGCGCAGGCATAGATCTAGTCTTGAGGTTGGCGTTCCAGGACTGAATATCAATTCATCAGTGCACTGCGTCAGCCACTTTGTTTACAAGCCTGAAAGTTTAGTCACCCATTTGCTGGTTTAATCTTGGCGAGGTGTGTTTCGTACAACAAACGATCAGAATTGTGCTTGAGTAGCGTACGCAGCATTGATTCACGCGTTCTGCATGCCACCGGCGGTTCACCCTGGACCCTGAGAACCTAAATCACGAAAATCTGTAGCATTTCCAACAAAAAGGACACAATTTCTGAGTAGTCTGCCACACGGTCCAAGTACCAAATGGTTAGGTATTTGGGATTTGTTAGGTAGTAATGCGCATATTAGCAATTAATTATGGGCCTTGGGTGAGTTACAGATGTTTTTGACGTGCGTCTTTGCTCATGAAGCTTTGAGCCTCAAGATGGCTTCGTTGCCCAAGCTGATGGAACCTCGAATCTCGAATTGCAGTCTCCAACCCCAAGCCGTTAGTTTTCACGACAGAGCTTGCGCGGATTAAGCTGTGACTTAAGTCGGGCTTTGGTCCAGCATAAGCAAAACGTTTATGTCCTTTGCAAGTAGTAATTTCCCTAAATACGGGATGCCAATATACCCAAAATTCTAGAGTCCTTCCAAGCATTCCTTCAAGAAGGAACGTCTTAGCCTTCTGCCCTGAGAATCATCCCTGACTGTTCAACCCTACACTGTCCACCGTTCAATCTCAGCGCCGCCATGCTTGCGGCCCGCCCGGGCACACAAGTTGCTTTGAGCTTCTCCTCCTCAGCCCTGCTGTTCGTCTACCAGGTGGGGAGCTTACGAGTCATCCCTGTAGTTGGACTCTGGTTTAATTCGAGGGCTTGCTCTGGCATGAAAATGCTTGCAAGCCCGTGTTTCTTTCAAGGGTTTCAGTGAGGAAGCAGCTGTTCCGAAAACATTCACTGGATATGGAATCCTGACCAAAAAGGCAGCCTACTTTGAGACAGTTTTGGGTGTCATGCATTAGAGGGCGCAGGGCTTTGTGTATGAGATGCGTGGCTTTGGTGGGCGCAATGAACGTAAAGTGAACGCCACAAGAAAAACGTTGCCTGCGCTCTTTGTGTTTTGGAAGGGGGTTTGGAGGTTGCAAAAGCAGACGCGGGAGAGGGGTAAGCGCCACAATTCAGGGACGAGGCCTCGCGTTCAACCTGGTCTTCCATTGAATCCGATTTCCTGGCCCGGTTTCAAACTTCCAGGTGTTTACGCACTCAGGCCCTTCTATTCTTCAAGACCCTGTGCACTGCAAGGTGGCGGCCCCCTGTTTCATTTGGTAGGGGGTTCAGGGAAGTCTGCCTTACTGCAGGGATCATTCGGAGAAGCCATCCTGCCCGGCAATGGTCGAAGGAAGTTGTTGGCGGACACCTAGCACAGAAGGAAGGATTTGCGTCCCCTTTTTGTGCCCAAATCCCTCAAGAAAAAATTGAGATCCCTAGCAGTTATCCTGTAGATGGATAGGTCCAGCTGACTAGCTCATCAAAGCAGTCCCACCCTTGAGGCCGGCGTAGCCGATGGCCTTCTCACCTGCGAGCGCTTTCGTTCTGATGTGAGTGCAGTGCATGGCCCGGGCCTCAAGCTCGGAAAGATAAGATTCTTACTTAGAGACAACCTGCCTGTAAGCATAGTCTGGTCCGTGCATCAAGATTCTAAGTTCCATGTCCAGGGGCTTCGGCGCGGAAGGTTATACATTTTCAGAAGCAGGCTCTAAAAGCAGAACTCGAAATCTAGTCCAAGCTCCGGCCGCGTGGAAGTCTACAGCATGTGGTTGAAAGCGGGGAAAAACCTTGTAAGCCTCATCAGCTAACCAGCCTTGAAGCTGGCGGTTCCCAAGTGCTTTGCAAGGAGCCCCCCTCTCAGACTCCACTAGCCCAAGCATGACCTGGGCTGATGGAGCATCCCTACCTGCCACAGCTTCTACCAAAGTCTACAACGTTTCTGCGGCCTCAATGCTGAAAGTCGAGCTGGTTGGGCCTTTTTTGCGCTCCGCCCTGGACCCTGAACCCCACAAATGCGTGCCAGTGCAGCAAAGTCAGGCTCAAGTGGCGGCGCGTTGGTCGCGGCTTTGTATCTCTGCGGCCGAGAAGCGCTTGCAAAGACAAAGGCATGTGCTGGGGGTGTAGTGGCCGCGGGGTTGTTGGGGGTTATATTTAGCAATTTCCGGGTTTATGAATCGAGGGTGTCGTTTGGTTCTGAAGAGCAGCATGCCTTAATGCCAACTGCAGAGCGTAGGGCATACACCGAGTGGCGCGGCAGCTTCAGACGGCACGCCCAAAAGTCTATAGAAGGCGGAAGTTTTCAGAGCCTTGGTCTCCAAGGTTTCAGATGGCCGGATTCAGAGAGTTACAGGGAACATAGCGTTGCCTGCCCAATGTCCACGGGACCTAGCCACTCTCACGAAGGACATGAACCCAATCACCCTGAGCCGGCGATATATAGCCAATGTAAACCATAAATCTTTCATCGAGGGGCCATAAACCCTGAAGCCCTTAAACCCTACTCCACCCGAACCTGCACAAACTAAGCAGGACTATCTGAAGTCCGGGAAACTATTTCAGGGCATCGGTCTAGCCGCATCTCGGCTGTCGATACATTCCTAGTTTGTGGTTGAGGGGACTTTACTCGGTAAGTTCTGAGTAGGATTCTTTGGAACTACCCTGGCATTGTATGAGACTTCCTTCATTGCCCCGGTAGCTGTAGAGGTTCAGGGGTTCGAAGGATTTATTACCCGCGGCCCAGGAAGCGGCCCAGCATCTGGGACCTACGTACCATACCATGATCATGGGGAGGTTCAATTCATGGAGCATGTTTGATCTGCATGCTGTTTATATTGGATCCTTTGACACGGGTAACTCTTTGTTGATGGTTGAGTAACATGACAGATCAACATTGCAACAAAAATGGCATTATGCTGATTACTTGGAAGCTCCCAGTGCAGTCGCCCGGATATTTTTTGATCGGGAGGTAGTAGGCAATTAGATGACTGAAGTACAGCAACAAGTGACTCGTTGATAAACTCAAGATGAACGCACAGCAAAGTCCGGTATAAATGGGAGTCCCAGGAAGGGAACCTGATGCCTGCTCGTTTGGCATTCTGTACACCCGCTGCAAAATACATGCAGGGTTTCTCAAAGAGAATTTCTCAACATTGAAATTTTCATATTGTTCTTACGCAAACTCTCAGTCGTCATGATGTTCTGCCAACCATCTCTATGCAATTGCACTTCAAACTGTGCCACTCCTGTATCTATTTCCAATGTAGTTGATCGATTCCATGGGCATCCAAAAAAGCTACATACCGCTACATATTTGGACTTCTTTCTGCTCCTCAGCATACATGATGCTCAGCTCACGAACCTGTAGTCTTCCGATGTTCAGTCTCAGTCCTATTCGGGTTCTTGCTATGTTGTTTGCGCTTGCCACAGCCCTTGAAGTCTAAAGCCCCTCAGCCACAGCGACTTGTGAGCCCCTACACCAGAACCCACCTTCCCGCCACGATACAGTTCGAGACAAGAGCTAAGGATGTATGGGATCCAGCCCGGCTGATCCCTCGGGCAGTAGAAGCCACTTTGCTGGCAACGATTCGGTGGGGCCAGTTGCACAGTAAAGCCATGATTTTCTGGGGTTTTGGAACTTCCGAAGTTCGCTGACGGTTTGCATCTGGTTCGAGGATCCTCAGGGCTTAGGAGCTCTGGAAAATCCAAGTGATTTGTTAGCTAGTCCATTTCCTTTTTGCCTACGGCTTGTGAAGGTGGCTACGTTGACACTTTGAGGGAGTGTTGACTTTGCAGTCTAGATTGCAGCTCAGCAGGGGATTCGGTTGAAAGTTCTTGGCATGGGTAGCTTCAACCAAGGCTCCTCAACTGATACTCCTTAGATTGGAACCTGCAGGTATCTCCTGTTTAATTCCCTCAGATCAGCTTGAAACCAAGTAGCCTTGGGGTGAATCATGGAGCATCATGGAGCAACAGCCCGGAGCTTAACCTGTCTTGTGACCATTGGTGCCTCAGAGTAGGTTCCCCTCAGACGTTCTGAAAAAGGATTCAAGACTTTCAAGCAGTAGGTTCTCCCATCCAGACTCCAGACTCTAGAACAGAGTTGCACAAGTCTGCTTGTAACCCATCGGCCTCGTGTTGTCACCCCAACCACCAAGCCTTTGAGTGAGGAATCAGGCGCCATACCGGAGGATGCCTATGCAAGGCTATCAGGCAAACTGCACGTGCAATGCACGAAAGGCGGCATGATGTTTGCCGCTGAGCCCGCTACTTGTTTCCATATTCATGATGGTAAGTGGTAGGGGTAGGGAAGCTGTGGGTTTGGGTGTGGTTTCCACTTGTCTGGTTGGCTAAAGAGAAGTGTCTCTGCGGAGGGCCGCGCTGTAGCAGAAAGGTTTGAATGAGATGTACCCTCTCAATCGTCACATGTCGGGTTGGGCAATCATGGCAGCAAATCTGGTGTGGATAGTTCAGCGCCACTCATTCGCTGAGCGGCCCGCATGACATTTGGACCGATTACTAGACGGTGCTTTCTTGGATTCTGCAGATTCTGAGTAAGCGTTTGCGCAATGTCTTGCGATGTTTTCCAGATCGATCCCAGCCTGCACATGGCTCAGGTTACCTACTCCTCCTTCGCCTCGAACGCAGAGCTCCTGTCCATTTTACAGGCTATAGGGGTATCTGGAAGACGGATTGCAAAAGAAATATACCGCAAAGGGATATCATGGGGCTTGTCCACACGTTGCATGAAATGCCGTGCCCCCCAGCCTCGCCATCACAACGATCCGAGTATTTGGGGTGTACACAGGGGCTTTCACTTTGAGAAGCGGCCCGAAATTGCAACGAAAATGCAACATGGTTCGCACAAAGGTCAAATGAAGCTTCCTCTTTTTCTGCTTGATCGCGACTATGACCACCGCAGCTACGTGTGTGACTCTGTAAGAGTTGCGACCAACACAGTCCTTTTAATGCTGTTCAACTGTCAGCACTATCATGAGTGTTGGATGAAACCCAGCACTTCCGCGACCGCAAACCTAGAGTTATTTCCGCAGCAAGTACAGCAGCCATTGTTGCAGCAAAGCCTTGTGCTGCTTCAATGAGAGTAACAAGAGGATACCTAAACGCCCGCGGTGCAAAACCTTGGAAGGTTAACCTCCAAGTCCTGAAGCCAAGATTATGCAAGCCCGAACCCTTGACCACTTTGTGCTTAGAACCTAACAGCGAATTGTTGGTCCGGTGGGTGGGCATGGTGCACCTCAGTCATCTTGTTTACAATGTTTTCCTGCAACTGGCGCTGGCGAGGCCTCTTCCAGCTTCGCGTTCGAAGGCAGTGCCAAACAAGACAGCTGACGGTTCAGTCTGGGCTTCATGGTCTAGATGAGGGGTCGAGATTGGTGCTTGTTGTCTGGGATCAGTTGAGTGCTTAGGAATAAGAGCATTCCGCCACGCAACTGCCTGCTCGGGCTTAAGCTTCTTAAGTTGAATAGCATCCAGAGGTGTTGACGTCTTTGGAGAGCCTCATTGGGAACCTTGGTTTTGCATATAGCAAGGTTTGGTGCCAGCTGGTGCTTGGGCTGAGGGCTTGGTTGTGGCATCGCGTGTCAAGCATGACAGCTTACGCCTGAGGCTTTGACACAAAGGCGCCAAGTCTCACACATTGAACTTCTTCTTGGCTTTCCGATTTCTGAACATGCGCCATAGTCTGGACGGCTTTGGGGTAGGGTAGGGTTTGACGTTCAAGGCCAAAAACCACATTGGTTGTAGTAGACCTCACCATGACCTTGTTAAGCTGCGGAAAAGCAGGAAATTCATAGTCGGAGAGGGGTTCCGGAGATCCAGGGGACAGTCCCTCCACTGTCAGCATACTTGAGCGCGCGGCTCCTATACACCCTTGAACCTTAAACCGAAGCAAGGATGGCGGCATCACCGAGCCCCTCCCTTCCGCAGCTGACCTTCCGACCGTAAGTGTGGCTCCGGTCATCCGCCCATTAATTAGCTTGGGGGTGGCAGAGCAGGGTGATGCATCAGCTTGGTGATAGGATCTTCCAAACATAGACGGCGCAAGTTCTGGTTTTAAGGCAACGTTTGCTTGCGCGGCATTTGCTTCAGAATCCCGGGGCAAACATTCAGTGTCCTAATGCGAAACAATGACCGTGGATTACAAGCAGCGTGTGCTTTTTTCTCAGCAGTATGCGGGTCCATGGGTATTTTCGTGTTTTGAAAAAAGGTTCCTTGCGTGTTCTCGCAAGAAGCTGTTTCTTGCGTGTTGCGGCTTGGAAAAGCGAGACGAAGTGTTTGCTGGGAATCTGCACGAGCATGAGTGGGATACCGCTACAATTCTGAAAGGATAGGGGTCCCGGAAACGGATGAATGGATGGATGGATGGATGCGCTTGCTTGTCTCTACAGACTCCGTTTGAGGAGGCTTTTGCTTCTGGGGCTCTATTACTCGTAAGATGAGGAGCGCGGTCTGTGTGAGAGCCCCAGATTGAGACATATGGGGAGCCCTGCACTTTGACTATACAACTTCATTACCCTGTGTTGAAGTGGTGCCTCGTAGCCTATGTAGGCGGCAAGACAAAAGTTAAGAAATCCATCGCAACTCGGAACCTCCCTTACTTAGCCGGAGACCGAATCCAGTTGGGTCTGGCAACCGGTTCTGTTCTCATCGAACAGTAGACGGGCAGGCCTTTGAATGCTGACGCTGCTTGCCTGCTTCAAGGTGAGCGCCAAATCTGTGAACATCTGCCCGGAGCCAGGACCTTTGGCACATCCAGTCCTGGTGTTTTGAGTTTTGAGCTCGGGTCTCGCACTCGTAAACACTTCTTACGGCCAATACTCTAGCGAGTACTTGATGCGGAGGTCTGCAGAAGTTTGAAGTCGGTCTTTTCATCCTGGTTCTTGCTTTCTGTGGTTCTTAGAGAAGACACGTTGCAAAGCTTCAGCACCAACCTCCCTCTGTAGCCCAAACCCAAAATCAGGGCGGCAACTTGCCACATTCCTGCTGGCTCATACTATCGACAACGTACCAATGTCTCCACCTTGATACTTCTTTCTGCTGCTGCTCTGATTGGTCACGATTGTTTGAAAAGTCCCGCTGATAGTTGATGATCTTGTCGCTGCTGCATTTCCTCCGTTGCTGCTATGTCGCTACGATGTTTGCGGGATACTTTGTTCATCATCGGTCTTGTGCACCACCTTTATGTTAGTAGTAGAATATTGCCATATGGGATACCATGCATTCTGCCACACACGATCTGCACCTCTTTGCCTCGCAACCCACTCCATTTCAGGGCGCTGGTCGCTGCCCTGCACTGTGGGCGCCCGCGGCTGGCACTTAGGCACACAATCTGCGGTCGCCGTCTGGGAACCCTGACAGCATTGTGAGCAAGGGCGCGATCATCCATCATCACTCTTCAGTTTGAAAAGTTGGACTTTGTAAGGTGCTTTTGTGCTTGTGTTGTTCTTTCTGCCATCCTGCCCCATCAGTGCTGATGCAATTTGTAACCCCTGTCATGGCTAGCAACAACTGCAACGGGGTCATCCTCTTCATCATCTGAGTGCCTTGTGTGGTACCAGGGGGAGCCCTGCGTTGAGGCATGCCCTATTGAATTGATCCGGAACAGTCGGCGAAGAACCAGGTGTGTCAAAACTGAAGCATGAGCTTCACAGAATATGAAGCGTTGAAGTAGGTCATTGCAGAGTCAGCAGTGGAGAAGTTCAAATAACAGCCAAAGAGCTCATCATGTTGCGGGCGTTAGTGTTGTGCTTCGCAGTATCACTATCCATGGCAGGGTCAGCGGTAGCAGCAGCAGAGGGGGAGTAGGAGGAGCAGCAAGAAAAAGCGCAACAGCAGAGTACACACAAAGCCACACCATCAGAGCCCCAGGACTGCACGTTCATGTTCTCGTCCTCGCGCATGATGAAGTACTGGGCCGCTGGCGAAGTTGATGCCCAGGCAGGCCTTCCCTATCAAGGATTATGCTCTAAGCAGGTAGCAGTACAGGGAGGACGTCAGGTACTGAAAGCAAATAAGCCCTGCAGACCCTCATTGTGTGTGAATGTGTATATATACATATATATACATATATGTATATATGTATTTACGTGTACGCAGATAAGTCAATCTATATGTGTGTATGTATATATATATAGATATATTTGTATACATATATGTGCACATATATATATATACATACATATGTAAATACGTGTGTGTATGTATGCAGGAATTTGTCCATCAACAGTGGCGATTAAATTTAAAGAGAAGATACTGTCCACCTTGTCTTTGTCATTTCGCAGTCGATAGTAAAAATCTTGCATGACCTTGATGCAATTTCTACAGCAGCATAAGTCCCAAGGTAGAAGGTACCAATGAAAAATGCGCAAAATCATATTCTACCAGAAGCAGCACGGCGCAATGATGAAGGCAAACAGAAGAGGAAGAAGTACAAGAACAGATAATGCCCACGGGCGGACAAAAGCACCAGTCAAAAGATTGGTGCGAACAAGAGTGCAGCAGAGAACTAGAATCTTACGGTGGACACTTGAGCTCCTGCATGACCCTAGGGTAAGCAGTGGTGTTGCCTACAGGTGTTCAGCAGCTATCTTCCAAAGCATGAGTCCCTGTCATGTTTTCAGGTACTGCAGAAGTTGCCGTTCAGTTCAGGGTGCGGGGTCAGGGTCTGGAGATGATGATGGCGCATAGTTTGCATCTACGCCGTAATCGCGACAACGAAAGTCATAAATGCTCTCAGGCCTTCTTGCGGCGAGGTGGCTACTCTGATACGCTTGAGCTGCCTGCTGCATAGACGCAGGAGGTCATGAATGTCTTTACTCGGCGTACTCCCAAAGAAGCCGAAAAGAAAGGATGCTTTTGTATCATCCTAGCCTATGGCTCCACTTGTCCTGTATCAACTAATGCACGTGCCTCCTGGAAAGGGTGACGCAGGAAACCTTCAGTAAATAGGCTGACAAAGAAGCGATCCAGACTGGCATTCCTTGATTGCATTTTTGCACAGAATTAATGTGCTCCGCCACATCGTATGTTGGATGCTGCCCTCCAAACATAGTGATTATAATCAGAATTTGTCTTTTCGGATCCGTTAAGTGGGCCTGAAATTGGGTTCAACATCCAACCTACGTCCAAAGACCTCGGTCATTTTCTGGCGCTGTCTTGCAGAAAAGAAGGTGCGGATGCTGCAAACTGGACTTAGGGGCATTGGACCTGCAGCCTGGTTATTTGGGATCTCTTGCGCTCTGGAAAGGCTTGCCAAGTCAGACGCATGGAGGTTGTGGGCCTATAACACCATTACCTCACTTCTGTTGCAAAGCTACCCAACTCACCCCAGCCCATCCAGATAAACCTGAAAATTGGATCTCACTCAACCGTCTGGCATCTTCCATGATGCTTAGTCTAACTCTTTGTGTTGCCGTGCTGAGTGGGCCCATCTTTGTGGTCTCTCTTCTCCATTCAGTTTTACAGCTGACAACAGGCTTCATTCCTAAGCATCTCCACCAAGCATGTACATGTTTGAAAGAATTCCACTAAAACGTGCAGGTTCTGAATGCTCACGCCCCCAAACTCGACATCGTGTGCAGCCTTATAAACTGAAAGACATCAACCCGAATCAACAAGCCGCACCCAGAGGGTTGACACTTTCCAGAGATCCGAATCACTGCCCTTTGTTGTTTCCCTGGACCCTTTGTACTGAACTCGAAGCCTAAGCCGAAGCCTCAGCCAAACTCAAGCTTCAAAAGCCTGAAGAAGCAAAGTTTAAACCTGAAACCCTGCAGCACAAACCAAAGGAACAGTCGCTGAGGTGGAGCTTGGTAGAGACGACGGGGCAGGTACCACCGCCTTCGCCACGAGACTCGCACTCCGCAAATTGGCTGAAGAGCGAGGTGAGGGCTTGACATTTGAAAGCTTTGAGGGCTGCTGTTCAAGAGTTCGGAGCTTGGGATTGAAGGTCAAAGTCTTGGAGCTTCGAAAGAAAGATCCGCGGATGTTCGTGGAAAGTGGGACGGGTGCCTGCATGTTTCACAGTAGTCTGCACTGCTCAGGAGTACCTGTCATCCACTCACGGATTCCAAAGCAGGCCTAAGCTGTTGGGTGAGTGCATGGAGATCGAGTCTGTGGGCAAAGGGCTTCAGCACTTGAGAAGGCAATGCACGGCGAACGTGGCTCAGGGATGGGGGCTCACGGTGAAGTTTCGGGGATCATAGTGTGGGTTTGGCTAGCAAGAGTTTTGGGGTCTCGTGGGTCATGCGAACTGACGGTATGGATGAGCAAGGTCTTCAAAGCCAGTCGGCTTCGCCAAGTAGTCTTGGCACAGCCTCCCTGAAACCCACCCGCATCAGTCCAAGCCGGATTTTCCAATGTTCCTACGAGCTGTCAGAGCCTCTTCATCCTGGATAAGCTAGGATGTTGTTCTAGGCTTTGGTGAGTGCATATTCGGGGTGTGCGCTTGGAGAGACCATGAAGCACCTGTGCTAAGGCCGTGATCTGCGGCGACTCCATGTACCTCTTCGGAGGGAGCACTGGCAGTGCTCGGAACGACCTGTGCCTCACCACCTCTTTGGGAGGGCGGGGCAGCCCTACTTGGAGCTTCTTAAGGAGAAGGATAACCATTGTGCCATGGAAATTAATTCTGTTATTTCATAAGACTGAGCCTACGAATCTACGAACCCCCTAGTTATGCTTGTTCAAAGATTCAGAGAGGTGGTGAAGATTTGGACGGGCATCGTGAGCCCCAGGCCGAAGATGCGGCTCTAAATCTTGGGGACTCTAAGCCTAAACCAGATACTCAAGGGTGCAGTGGAAGTTTGAAGATGAAGGATCTACAGATTATCGAGTTGCGAGGATGATTGCCATCCTGAACATGAGCAAAACGGCGAAAGTTCACAAACAGTACGTAGGACAGCCCAAAATCTCAAAGCTATTCCTGACCAGGCGTATAGCCCTGAATGAAAACCCCCGCAACCTGCTGAAACCTTACCTCCAGCAACCTAAGCCTTGCGTGGAGCTCAATTTCTCTTCATTCCTAAGACCTCCGTTCCAGCCCTCATCAGCCCCTCAGCTGCACCACACCCTGATGCTCTGGAGAGGTACGCGTTTAGCTTCGAAACAGAGCAGTGGACAGAGGCCTTCGTCCTGGCTCGATCTTCTGTAATTAGTAGCAAGTACGCTTACTACAACAGCAGTGGTGACGGGTCAGGGACTGGAGAGCGAGATTATCATAATAGAATGCTTGTAGATTCTCAAAACTGCTGATGCGCGCCAGAGCCTCTCATGGCCACGTATCTAAGTTCCCCCATCTCGTCTGGAGTGCTTGAAGGTTCCTGGGTTGCCATAGCTTGTGCTAGAATCCGAGGAAGTACAGACATGATGCGTAACGACCATACTTATTTGGATAAAGGGCACCACATTTGTAACCCTATCAGTGTAAAGCGCCCTGAAGACTTCTCTGGGAAGTGTGTCTTCACTGCCAAGCAACTCTTTTCAATCTGCAAATCCGAATTGCATAAGGCAGTCTTCAGGATGCCAAGGTGCATAGGAATTCACAGTCTCAAGAGGTGTCTCAGCAACTGTATGGAGTAACCCTGATGAGATGCAGAACTATTGCAGCACTTCTCTCCCATATTAAATCAGACTGGCTCATTCTAGAAAGTTTTTATGTTCCAAGTAACTTGACAGCATCAGGATTGCAACTAGCCTTCAACAGTCTTTTTTTTAAAGCGCAGTTGCTTCCCCAATGCAATCACAGAGCAAATTGCTGGCGTTGCAGGTTCGTTCAGCGCCTGCTGGCACTAAAAACAGCAATGTGCCCTGCCCTAGCTGCAGCCCAAGTGAGAGTGCGCATGTTGCAGGAATGATGCTGGTAGGATATGGGCTTTGACTGGACTGAGTCACAACTTCTTCTTAGTGTTTTTTGTCGAGAAGGTTGGCGGTAGAGCCGAGGGAATTATAGATTGGACAGGTGCCTGACAGGGCATTCTTGCATCTGAAAGGCACTGTTCCAAATTTGATTTGAGCCACGGAAGTCGCATTTACGAGTAAGTAACCATGATATCCACATGATCACCAAAATCCGGAAGTTTATATCATTGCTTCACATCACTGATTTCACACGAGATTGTTGACCTACGTTGAGGTATGCAGCCAGTGGTATGTCAGATTCACAGAAGTGTTTTCATTTGCACCAGCAAGAGTCCAAAGCTATAGAAGCCAATAGTCACCCTGCAGCATCAAAATGCACAGCTCGGAATCTCCAAGCGCGGCATTTCTCGAGATGAGCGGTTGCCATACATGCCTCAAAACATGTTGTTTAAAGTTTTTGTTGCGCGGACCCCTCACAAACAACCCCTGTGCTTCTAGAATCCGCGCCACGGGAAGCTTTGTCCCGCCACACCCTCGCAGCAGCATGTGGGTGAGGATTCTGTCATACGTGCGACGTGCCTGGCCCTCATCTGGTGTGCAGTGCACCAGGCTTTACACTAACCCCTGGCAAAAGGATAGCATGCTCATCAATTCTGCAGATATTCGGAGAGAATATTATAAGGACTGCATGCTAGTACAGGGGGTTCACCATGGGGATGGTCAATATAGTGTCTGGATTGGGTTTGTTCAGCAGTTTTTTGCGGATGCAACCAAGTTGTTCGGTTGCGCTTCGGAACTTGTCTAACCACAGAAGTTCGACTGGCAATCTTTTCAGCCAACAAGAGACAAGCTTTGGAATGAGAATGAGTGGTAGGATAAATCAAATGCAGCACCAGATGAGCGAGGATCATGGGTCTAATATCGAAGCCACAAACCCCAACCCTGCAGTGAGAATCAGTGACGGAGGCCCCAAGCCCCATTGTGCGAAATGAATCGTCGGAGAACTCAGATACAACAACTCGCTGTACGTCTTTGGCGGCTACGACGGTCAGCAGCGGCTCAACGACTTCTGGCAGCCGGGAAGCTCAGCAGGGCTACTTTGGAGGATTCTGGAGGATTGTGTTTTACGACATAGAGTGACTGCAGGGGGAGTATATAGGGCTTACTGGTCAATGGGAGAACGGATAGCAATAGGGATCATGATGGGTTCGTCTCTATATTCCTACCAGAGGTTGTTGATGAAGATGTTGTTGTAACTGATGAAGTCTTAGACTGCCCCGCTTCCCCTCGTCGAAGTCCACCATGTTGTGAAGATGACTGCACCCGCCCCTGAACTCTTCGAGCCCGGAATTCCTGGACCCAGAACAGCCTCAACCGCAGGCCCAAACCCTGCACCTTCAACCTAAAGCCCCGAAACCCCAATAAGCTCGAAGCAACCCTGAACCCTCGTGCAAGGTTCACATGTACATAGACATTTACATATACATGTATATATATATACATATTTTCATGTATGTATACATATGCATATACATGTAGATACATGTACACATACATACATATATATATATGTGTAAACACACATTTCTTCTCGCTCTCTCTCTCTCTCTCTCATTCACCCTCAATGTACAGATGAAATTATAGAAGCATAGGTAGATGGATAGATAGACTTGTGTGTGTGTGCGCAGATGCATACAAATAGGTGTGTATCATCAAATAGACACAACCTTCATGCAAGGTTCAAGCTGGCCACTGAAGTCAACATCGATATCCCAAGCAGCTCATTAGCCCCGGGCTCAGGAGGGGCCTTCCGTACCATAGATCCTGTGCATCCTATTTGTCGTTGGGGAGGTTGAGGGGGCGCAGGCCTAGGGAGTACAGTTCAGTGTTTCAGTCTGGTGGGGATTGAGAGTTGGACTTCTAAGGGGTCCTTCCTCCAGACTTGTGTGAGCCCTCCTGTGAACTCCCTTTCAGGCACGCTAGTTCAGGGTTCGGAGGTTGGCTGATCAGTGACCGTAGAGATCAAGATCACGTTGAACCAGAGGCTTCGTAGCTATCGTTGAAAAAGAACACACATGCAAGCTTTGACCGAGCATTCCGACCCTGTATCAACGTCTCATAAACAGCTAGTCCAATCTGCAAGCAGAAGCTGATCCTCCGTAATGTCAACTTCTGATTAGTAAAGGGGATCGGAATAGAGTTAAATTCGGCCTAAACGCAATACTAATATTAAGGTACGGAATAGAGCTAACTTTGGTCTTGGTCTGAACGGATTAACAACAAGTGAGGGACGGAATAATTCAGTGCTCTGTTCTGGAAACACCCAAAGAGAGACAAAAACAAGAAACAGAGAGAACAGACGCCAGAGAAGCGGCTCAGGGTTTAAGTAGGGTTGAATTAAGGGTTTAAGGTTTAGGGGTTAAGGTTTGGGGCTCAGGCTCCAGGGTTCAGGGTTAAAGTTTCAGGGTTTAGGGATTAAAGTTTAGTGCTTAGGAGTGGTGGCGACCCCGGACAATTAAGACTCGTTCGTTGTTGGGAGGACGTATTAATACAGCATCCCAAGCCCAAGCCCCACAAGCGCAAAACCCCTTCTCTCCAGATCCAAGCCCCACTTCCCGCCCATCCACCCCTAACCCCTCCTTCGACATCATACCCCGAACCCAAAAATGAGCTAAGCATTCTCAGAAGCAATCAGGTGGCCGATCTCCGCGAGTTCCTCAACGATGCGAAGCTGTCCGTGCCTCGGAGATCACTCGAAAGCACGGGCCCGGTGGGCTCTATACATAGTGGATGGAGAGGTATTTGCAAAGGACCCCCATTCCGACCTTGGCATCGTTGATTGGAGTCTACATAGCCAGCTCAGGGCTTTCAGAAGCGTGCTATTACGGACCCGTAGCTACGTCGGCAAGCATAGCCCAAGCTGAAGTCCGTGGTGGAATACTCAGCTTGCCTCGTCGGGTCAACACTTCGCATAATTGAAGCCTCCCGCGATTGAAATCTTTGCTTCAATCTACTGCGCATCCAGGCTCATTGAATGAGTCAGCCTCACAGGTCTGATGTCACTTTCCTCGTCGAGGGCAAACCGGCAGTGCCGGCTCTTTTGGGATCGGGATTTCAATGTGAGGGTGTTTGTTTTGAGGTTGACAGCCTGGATGTGGGCGTGGGATGCCAAAATACACAAGTAATCAAGTAGCCTCCTTGGGAATTGCCTGTCTGTGAAGGTTAGTGGTTACCCGCCAGGAAGGCAGGATGAGTGAAGGTGAAGGCATGTGCATTTTGAGGTCAGTGCGTGAAGGGTTGGGTGTTGAGAGTGTTCCTTTGAATTCTTACTTCCGCATCACGCAAGCCATGTTCTAGCCCACGCTTCTCAAATACCCCACAGTTCTTAGCCTCAAACCCCTTGCCTGAAGCCCAAGTCGCTTTGTATGAAACATCAAGATCCCTTTAGGGAGCAACCAACACAATCATTGCACTGCATTGTTCAACCGTCAAATCACGAATTGATGCGTAATATCTGGTTCAAAGTCTGCTTAAAGGGCGCACGGCGTCTGCACAACATGAAGCAAAAACAGCTTCCTCATTTGTGCAAGCATGACCTGAGAAAGAATAAGGTCCTCACATGGGAATCTAGAAAAGACTGCAGGAGAATCTCTGCAAGCCCTCGCAGTGATGCCTTGAGCGCTGAGTGAGAAGAGTGTGAGAGATAGCCAGGTCTATGCGCACAAGCTTCTGTGCATGCGTTGCTCGTACTTCCGGGCTATGTTCGAAGGGCAGATGCGTGAGGCCAGGGCAGCTTAGATGAAAAACAGGTGCGGGCTTGGAAGTGCGCGCTCCTATAAGACCGCTTCCTAAGGCTTCCTACCGCTTTGCTGCCCGACTTAAGGAAAAGGCCCAATCGAAGCTTTGGAGATGAGGGAAGCGACCTGAAGGTCAAGAGTTTACGTTGAGTTGTTTTTTAGTTTTGGCCCTTGGCATTAGCAGTTCTGGCTCGCAGAAAAGCCTCCGCATGCTATTGCAGACCTGTCAATAGGGTGTATGGATGCATGGCTTCATGCTGGCAGGCGTTCAAGTCAAGGGAATTTCAATCCGATGCCCTCAGATGACCTAAGACCTACAGAGATGCAGCCTACACATACCCAACCCTGCAGAAGCATCTCTGATGCGCGCAAAGTCTTGAAGCGTTAGATTGGCAAGTGTGACAACATTCCCAGATCCTTGCGCCTAGCTTACCTGAAATGTATGGATTCCAATATAGATAAAACACTTTGATCCGCCGCTCTACAGACCCCGTTTCTTGGTGCATCGGAGGCGCAGCAGAAGACCATCACCATCAACAACGTCTCGCACCGGGTGTTCTTGGCCCTGCTGGAGTGCCCCAACTTAATGGATTCCCTGAGCTGATTGTCATTGGAAAATTTCGATGATATTCACCTTACTGGCGGTAAGTAGGGAATAAGCGGAATATAATCCCTACACAATCCCTATGTAATATACTCCCTTATTCCTTACTAACCCCCAGTAAGTCACACCCTGTTAACAAGGGACCTTTTACATTGATAGTTCCAGAGGCATAGGAAAGCATGCAACGCTCCCTTTAACAATCTCTTAGAGCTGCAGCAAGTCGCCAGCACCATGGGGATCCAGGGATGCGGGCAGGAGGATAATGACAAAACCGACGGATGTCCTGGGTTGATGCGGATACTTAGCTTGGGATTGGGCATTCAGGTTCCAAGACTTTTTACGCAAGACTTAAAGGGGCCGGTCCGAAAAGCAAAGCTCCTTCAAAATAGTAGGCCGTTCACACAGCACTGCAGGTTTAGTACACTAGTTGGTGAGACTGTTCATCCTTGATAGCTCTGTTGCATGGACATTGAGAGCAGTAAGATGCTATGTAGAGGTTGAGCCGAGCTTGTTTGAGGAATTCACAATGTTATCTTTTTGCTTTTGCGTCTTCGCGTAGACGCGAGCGTCCACCGCTTGCTGCTGATCTTAATAAACTCTTGTATTCAGGGAGAGTCATAGGTGACATCCTGATGAGATCGAAATGGAGTCCTTAAGCTGGCGCCAGTATTCAACCTGCCTGAAGCCCAACCTGTTGCCAGGTATTTGTACACAGACGAATTCGAAATCTCCATGGACATTGTCTGGGCCCCGGCTACCCAGTTCTATTGGTTGCAGCACTACAGGCTGCAAGAAAGTGCTTGGGATATGGACCTGACATTACGTTTCCTCAGACCCATCACGGGCTTTGCATGTCATGCCAGGGATGCAAGCATAGACCTCCACCCGAACCCATCCCAGCCAACGGCATATTCCGTATGTAGGCTACGCAAAGACCTTTGCAGAATATTTCGTGAGGGGACGCGTGAGTGGGGACTGCTTTGTGTCCAAGGCAATGGACCTCTTCGTAGCAGCGGACCAATTTGGGATCGATCGCCTGAAGAGGCCCATGGACGTAATTTCAAGCTGCACTGCACAATCTTGGTGGAATCCTGCAAATGGTCTAGTTCTGCTTCATTGCGCAGCAGCATGAAAAGGGCAAGTTAGCAACAGCAGTGGGTTTCAAGTCAGCATGGGATTTCCACAAGCACCCTCGACCACAGACTCATACACTCCACTTTCACAGCAGTTTCTCCTGCTCGAACAGGCTGTGCGAGAAGAAAATCCTGGTTTCAATCAATATCGACAGTGCGGCCACGATTCTACAGGCCCTTCACTTCTGTCTACCTGTAGGGCTGTGCTTCGGGCTTGTTCAAGCAGCTTCGGCTGCTCTCTCGGAACTTGCTACGCCAGTGAAGGAGCATGTTGAACGGGTTTAGAGGGAATACTTTTGTTGCTGATGACTTCGTTGAGACGACAGCCGTGTGTGCACTGAGATGAAGTGCTGCTCTTTCCGCTTGCTATTCCACATCTTGAAATACAGAGTTGCCGAACAAGCTGGCGTAAGATCAATTAGTTCCATGCAGCTCAAAAATCAAATTGCGCTCATCATGCAATTGGTGCCCCATAACTTCGATGACCTCCTATATTTGAGCCCTGAGCCCCTGCATTTTCCGTTCAAGCTACTGTATGATCTCTAACATCCACTGGAGATCCATGAACTTAAGAACCCAAAAATCAATCTAGCAAAGGTGCCTAGGACTCAGCAAAGTTTGCTTCCGATGAGCGCCGCGACATGCCAAACGAAACAGGAAATCGCAAGAGTTATGTGGACCCTGTTGCGCTGTACGTACCTTGGAGGGATACCAAAATGACACCATTGAGTCATGACCATTTTTGGTGGCTCCATTTTTGAGATGCGGTACAAGCTCTAGGTCGCTCCCTGCATTGCGTTTAACCTTCAACCTCGGACCAAGAAACTATTCGCTAGACCTGCAAAAGGGGATTGCTCTTTCCCATAAGAAGGTCTTTTGGTGAGCTCCAAATGCACAACCCTTACTGCAGGTACCCCTAGAAGATATGCTCAGTGGTCAGACAAGCCTAGACACCAAATCTGACTACTCTGGGGGGGGGAGGCCGCCAATATGCATATCGCAAACGACTTGCGGCAGAGCTGCCTCAGACCCAGCAAGTTTGGATGACAGGTGAGGTGACTTGTTTCTCTGGTGCAAGGGAGTGTGTGGGACATATGGGGACATTGACAGATTAGGTTTTAAGGTTTAGAAACATGTGAGAGGTACGGCTTTTGTGATGGCCTAGATGTACCACTATTGGTCAATGTGCGACGCCTTCGATGCCAACTCACAGTCACAAGCGGAACCACACTTCTCTGAACTCACTCCTTCCCTACAACAGTAAGCCACCGTTCCGGAATTTGTTTCGCAGGGTTGCTTAGAAGGTACAGAAGAGGACAGGCAACATCCTCCGAAAGGCAATACAGCTTCGACAGGGCCATGCTGGCATGCCCCAGAGGTCCCAGGATGATTTTGCTTGGCTTTGTGAACTTAAAGTTGTACCCGACCCCGTATCTCCAAGTGGCTGATGGCAGGCTCCTGAGAAGACATTGAGAAAGAAAAGATTCGCAAAGATTTGTGAAAGGGTCCTGGAGGGGTATAGGCCGTGGGCAAAAAGGACCCCAAATTGAGAGACAGAACAAGACACTAATGAGCAATCACCGCATTGCAAGAGCAGCAAGGGCCCTCGCAGAAAATTGCCTCATGAGCTTCCATTTGCATGGACAGGGTAACTGGCCCGAAGATACAACTAGAGCAAGATGATCTGCTTTATTTTCTTCATTGGAATTATAAATCCGTATACATTAATTGTGCTACCTTGAATGGATCCTTATATTGCTTGCGAACACCAAACCCTGGACCATTCAACACTTAAAGCCTAAACCCAACGCGTGCCAAGGCATGGATTTCATTTTGAGGAACTTCGACGCTGTTTCCAAGACCCAGGCGTTCGAGGCTGGCTTGTTCCGGGCAAAAAAGGGTTTGGTCCCACAGTAATTCTCAAAGAATTATGTAGGAGCAGCGTAGGCTTTACATGGGGGATATACAGCTCGGATTCGGGTACCTGCCCCCAATCCTCTTTTGGCCTAAGTTGCTTCGTGTCTGGAAACTTCATCAAAACTCTGAAGAAGCCCCGAGAAATTTCTACGTAAGGCCAGTGCAGCCTCCACAGTGTAGGATCAAGGCCTGCTTTGCTCCGTGTAGTCCCTGAGTTGCAAAACGATGTGGAAAATGGATCCGTATTTACTTACACTTCCGCCACAGAAGGCATGTCGCGTGACCTTAAAAAACAGCGGCTCTCTGCGGCTCGGCCTAGAAGCCCCTACATGCTGGATGTTGGTCATTTTGATGTCTGGGAGAAAGGTCTACAAATGGGACCTGTGAGTCTTGTTTCTTGCCAGTTTCATGACCCTCGGCGTAGAGGTACAAGGTTAGGATTCTGAGTTGGGCAGTTATGCCAAAGCCAAGCCAGACGCCAGAAGTTCAAGTCCTACAGTTGAGCGTTCTATTTGCAAGCGAAGTATGTGCAGGAAATGGGCCGATCCAACGTGGAACTAGTCTTCGAGATCCTAAAGCGTCGGTGAGGACCCAGGTCAGCTTGCCTCCACATTCCTTGGGGTTTCCATTTCGATCATAAAGGGCGTTCTGTGTGGAGGTTTCCGGATTGCAGCTTCAGAGCACAGATATGTAAAGTTCCGCTTCTGCTTTTCAGACAGTAGAGGCTGAGTCTCGGACGGTTGCGCAGTCGTGTGCCAAGAAAGAGGAGTCATTCTTAAACCGAGATGGCAAGAAACGGCGGCGTGGTTACTGGGCTTGCGGTTGCGAAGCTATGCATCCTCATTGTTTACGATGAGCATCCTGAGGCTTGAGGAACATTCAATTGTGGCCCAGTCATGAATGTAGTCACCCAAGAGCACACCATGAGAGGACTTAAGCGGCTTTTAGCTGGGTTACACTTTTTTTGCTTTTCGTGTGAACCCAGCCTTGGTGGGGTCACAGGTTTTCTGTTGGATGGGAACTAAATCGTGGGGGGCTCAGGGGGCTCGAGCAAAAAGGGTGCAGTCATTACTCAAAGTAGTGCTGCGATGATGCTTGCTGTTCTGATGCGCAGCATCAAAAGGCGCAGCATGATCATTATTCCTACATCATCTCGTTTCGTATGTGGACGTAATCTTGAGACTCTTGGCCAGTCAAGCAGGCGAGGGCAGTCCGCCGTCGTTTACGCGGACCCTCTGAGGGAGGGCCTAGACAAGAGGACCCCAAATCATAGGGACCTGTTTCTGAACGGAATGGATCAAGATTTTGTGGCGAGCATGCAGTAGTCCTGAAAGTAGGTGTTTTTGACTTCATGGTAGTGGGCGAGTTGCCTTGAAAGCGGCATCGTGTGACGATTAGTTGTCAAATGTCTGGGCCTTATTGAGGCCATCATCGCAAGACCGCCTTTGAATTTTGGGGCAAGCAAACTGCCCGAGAGTCCCAGGCAGTGAAGCCTTGATTGCGGGTCCCCCACAAGCTCTCCAATTCAAGCCCCCAGCACGCGAGAAGCAATTGGATTGAAGAATGTGTACACAAGCAGACTGCCCGAAAGGGTGGCTTTACCTCAGCTCTCATCCTGAAGCCCTACCTACACCCTCGCAAAGTTTGACCTGAGGGCCCATCGTTGGAGGTTAAGCCAGCATGATTGATTTGTTGTTCTGACTTACAAGACATTTTTCCTTCAGAAGCACGTCCATGCTTCCGGGGTACCGATCGCGCTTTTTATAGGTCACGGGGGAGGCTGACACTGGGGGCTTGGTTGTTGAAGGCGTACGCTCAGCGCAGCAAGCACACGGGGCTGCTCTGGGACAAGTATAGGAATCATCATGCTTTTCGAGCTTGGGGAGGGCTGCTTAATGTTGGTCAAGCTTCTGTTGCAGGATGCTAGAGATGACCATGCACTGGATACAAGCTCTGTCTATCATCTAGCCAAGGCACGGCGCTACACCGCTCAGTAGGATTGGCATTTATGCTTGGAATGTTCGGACTGTGGTTCTGAATGCATGCCTGCATCATTCTACATGTACAACTTGGATATGCAAGCACAGGACATACTCGTAAAGACCTGTCCCGTGACCTGACAGTGGCACTTTCTGCCGGAGTGTCATCATACAGGACCACAGAGCTCTTGTATGAGCAGCCGGCAAGGCTTTGCTTTCATCAGGAAACAGGCAAGGGGAAATAGAAATTCGTAAAAGTGATGGAAGCGTCTGAGCTGCAAGCCATTGTATGTAGCTTACTTATGTGATGTCAAGTACCCCAAGTCGTTCTGAGAAAGAATACGACCCAGCCATGAAGCGCATCGGGCATCAGTATCCTAGCAAGAGGAGACTCACATCCCCACGGCCTGCTCCTGGACAATCCGTGGAGCATCTAATCATTCCGTTTCCGCAACAAGATGGAACATCTTGTCCTCTAGTCAATGGCATTGCAAGAGACAACGCCGCTTCTTCTCACCACCCATAGAACTGATTATTCTCAAATTATCAACCCTTCTTGAGTACAGGATCAATCTCACAGAGTTCTTTGGGGTATTAGATTCACCCTAACCCCCAGCTCTCAAACCCTGAGCCTACACCCAAGAGAAACCGTGCGGGGCCCCCTCCAGGAGTCCTCGAGGTCAGATCTCCGAAAGACCTGGGATGAAGACCCTTTCTGTGTTCACGGTAATCTTGTTTAGGATTCTTGTTTTGCTTTGTGATTCCTTCTTGCTCCAAGAAGTTGTTGATGTCGGCTTTCCTGCAAGGTGGCTTCAAGGCCACCTGCTTCAAAGTGCACGGGAATTATGTTTGGACTATGGGACTTCGTAAGGCTGATGCAATGAGTTTTTGGAAAGCTCACTTTAACGAACGCAAAACCCACCTAGTGGTACCAAGAAATCTTATTGATAACATTACCCGCAATTTGAACCGAAGACTGCCATGAATGACAATGGTTCTTGAAAGAGTGATAGACCTGAGCTCTGACCACGGGGGCACCAAGCTTCAGCGCAGTCTGGTGGGGGAAAGCCGCTCGTGACATGTAAAGTTCCACAGGGCAACCTGTAGAAGAGATCTTCCCTTGTTTACATTTTGGTTTCAGGCTTGACTGGGCTCATCTGCCTGAATATGGTCCCAAAGGATGACGCAGATCATTATTGGGGGATGATATGGGGCCTGCTCCTGGGATCCCTTCCCTCACTTCTTACTGAAGACCAGGTAGGATCATCCTCTGAACTTTGAAGTCAAACAACTGCTTAGTGTGAGGCAGCAACTGCAAGTGTAAAGCCTCAAGCCCAAACCGCTATAGTAATAATACTAGGGACAATCTTGGTAATAGTAACAATTCTACGAATAAGAGCAACAATAAACAATAATATCAATAATAATGATAGCAGCAGTACTGGAAACAATAGCCATGATAATAACAATAATAGAAATACAAATAGTTACATTATTCTAAGGCATTATCTTCACCCGTATATGCCTATAGGATACTCGGAAGCTCCGGGGCTCACCCCACCTGGACTGCCAGCGTTCGCTTGCAGAACCCCAAACAGAGCCTAGGGCAGGCTGTCAAGCTTGAGCTTTTGAGGGAGGGTGGCATGAGATCTTGAAATTATCATTTCCAAGGGAACCTTGGCTCGTTTGCCCTAAGCTTCTTTGGGGTTTTCGGTTGCTCGTCAGCTGGATTGCGAAGAAATGTGCACAGTGATTTTGCTGAGGCTTCCTGAGAGTCCTTTATTGCAGCTGAGGGCCTGTCGTTCGATGGTCTAGACAAGTTTATATATACTGCCATAAACCTCCAGATGTGTGCATGGGCAAGTGAGGAAACCCCCAACCGTGGGATTCGTTCAGGCTCGTCATGTTGGAATCGGGAGAGAGTGACTCAGGCGCCTAGGTAATCCATTGACTTCAGTTCCATGTCATGCCATCCACGAGACGATCCTCCAACTGGAAGTCACGTTGCTTTCGAGCGCAACTTAGCCTGAGCACTGCAGCGAGCTCTAAGCCCCAAAGCTGGCACACATGACAAGACAGTTGTCAACTCTCTTCCAAGCTGAAGACCCTGAACCTCAAAATCCAAATGCACCGTTGTCAAAATCTCGGCCTCAACCCAAAGATCTCCCCAAGGTATCAAGGGCCGGCCTTAAGCATCGTGTAAACTGTTGCGGAACCATTGGATGTGACCGCAGCAGCCCATGCAACCCCTACACCGCACCACTGACCTTGCAGTCCCGAAAGATGGTGGCCTTAGACGATCCCCTAAAGCCCTAAGGCTTCCTCCTGTTAAATCCCTTGAGCCTTTGCGGCTTCTGGCTCGAAGCCACCCGAGCGGGGAGCATCGGGGGCACCAGAAGCCTGAGAACATCGTGAGGCCTTGCAGCTTCCATGTGCATCCCACCTTCTGTACGCAAGACAAACTTTGGAAAAGTAGCTTGGCAGATGTACTGCGCCGGATCGTTTAGTATACGTAGCCCCGCCTTTTGAAATCCAGAATGTTTTACGCGTGATGCAGCGGATCTGCCGGTGTGATCAGCATATTATTGCAAGTGACGAGGAGCTGGGTGTCCTTGCAAGGGTCCATATTGATACCTGAGATCATCAGGGTTAAGGGTTCAGGGTTTCGGGTGTAGGGATTTCACTCTCCGCACTTCCCAGCACCTCAAGCTTTGTTCACCAGGCGCAGCCAGTGACATAGTGGCAAATGGTCTGGGCGCCCAGAACTGGTCCATGACAAACATCATCTTCGGCTGTCTCGCATCCTGGGTTCCAAATGGTGGTCCTTCCAGTTCTTTTGCTTTCTCAGTGTCGACAAGGTCTGGAGAGGACACTCTCCGGGAAGCCATTTGGAGTCATGGATGATAGAGCTGAGCAAGTTGGGCTTTTGGTGGCATTGAACTTCACTTGATGACCAGAAGATTTAAAAGTATATTGCGCATAGCAAACCACAAGAGCAGGGCAGCCCAGAAGGGGAGCAGCCTATAAAACAAGGCGCAAGTGCATGCACAGCCCTGAACCAGGTTTCCTATCCCAAGCATCAATACACCCCGGTTTCTGCATGCACCTGAATGGCCACCTCTGCCCTGGCACGCTAAAGTAAGCGATGTGGATAATCAGTGGAGACTCCGATCCAGCAATGGCAATGACGTAAATAGCTTCGCAGGTCCTGGGAGGAGCACCAAACCCTGGACTCCAAACCAGAAAGCACCCCAAACAAGTACGCTGAGGCTGCCACCACGGGCCTTGAGCCGCTGGTTGAGCAGCAGATATCCGTGGTGACCAACGACGGACGCGTGGGCAGCCCGGAGTTTAGGGTTCGTGGCGTTTGGCGTGGAAATGTTCATGGCAGCGTGATGGCTTGTGTTTTTTAAAGTGTCTGGTTGCAATGCCGTTCATGAATTGCTGGTTAGCCAGTATCTCATCATTGCCAAGTGCGCTGGCACATGTGGCCCTGGTATGCCAGAAAGGGTTGCTGGTGGGGCCTGGGTCTAGGTCAGCACATGCAGCTTAGGATCTGCAGCGTGGTTCAAGGTCTTGGGGGCGGAATTTGTGATCCTGATTTGCTGCAATAATAGATGTCTGAGGATCAAATGTCCACGCCCCATCCCCAAAACAAAGCGTCGCCAGTGTCTGGAACATCCTCTTTTCCGCTCGGCAAAAGAACATTGCAAGGAGAGTAAACATCAAAGCCGCACAGTGGGACGGCTTATCTTGGAACTCGTCCTCTCAGACTCTGAAGACCCCAATGCCGGCGAGCCTTGCCATAACTTGTAAGGCGCCTCCTGTGGCAACAAGAAGTTGACTCCAAGATGCCAAGCAGAACAAGACCAAGCACCATAAGACTGAGAGCACAGAATCTGGTACCCCCCGAAGGGCTCAAAGCCGACCTGAAGCGACCCTTCTCCCCAACCCCAAAGCTGTGTCTCAGCTCTTCGTCGGCGTGCTTCGGGGTTTTGACCAGTCGTCGAACGTCGTTCTCAGCGACTGCCAGGACCGATGAGCAGTTGTTATGTTTTGGGTGTCCAGTCTGAGGTGTGTACCTATATCTGCCAGTAGATTTGTTGCAGCAGGCAGAACTCCAATGGTGCTATCTAGGTATTGCATCAAGGCATCAAAATACATGGATCACATATAACGGGTCTGGTGACCTGTTTGAATCCATGGGAATTGTAAGATCCCCAAGCACAGAACGGTGTTGCTTCCTAAAGCTCCAAGATAAGTATCTTTGTCCCCCACGACGAAGTTTACCCCCTTTTCGGGCTTGATCATGTGGAGAGGTTTCAGGCGAAAGCCTTGTGGCCAAAACATGTGCCCATTTTCTAGGACGTACTGCACACAGACATCATTGAAATCATCCTAAATCAGTATCCTCACTCGCCAACCTGAAGCCAGTAGGTCTCACCCCTCAACTGCCTCCTAAATCCTTGTCCATGAAGGGCCATATTTGGCTTGGGGATGGGGCAGCTTGCTCTGCTGCAGGAGCGCGTCTTCGACACCGAAAAGGGGGTCGAGCAGGCAAAGCGACCATCATTACCTCGGGCAGCCATCATAGGGATCCCGTATATTTGTTGATCATGGTTCGATTTGTACCTCAAATCTACTGCCCGGGGACTTCATAGTGTGCAACGGAGCGCTTTAAAAGTTCTGGGGTATGGGTGTCTGAAGACGAATACGATGCTTGGGCCCTTCAGCCCTCAGCATTCCATCCCTAAAGCCTATAATCCTGCTACCAAAGTCTCACAAAAATGTGTTTATGCGTCTATGTGCGAGTACATTGAAGAATACACAGATCAATTCGTACTAGTTACCAGTCGACCTCTTTGACGGAGGTGCTTGTAGGCCCTGTGTTCTGAAAAGCACTGCAAGTAAGTACTTCAACCGTTGAACATCTCTGAACCTGCAAACCCCCAGGAGCCGAAACCTGCAAAATCTCACAACTCCGAAGCAGTTTCGCTGGGGGAAGCCTCGAGGTCGTCCTCGGACTTTACGTCATCCGCGGAGACAACTTGGCTGCTAAGCTTCAAGTTCCAGCCAAGTAGCGGAGAGTTTCAGATTTCCTGGAAGCGCAAACAATTATGCTGCTGAACATTCATTTGTCATCCTCCACTCCGCGAAGGCGACTCCAAACCGAAACCTGCAGCCCGGACTCGCCCTCAGCCTCGCACATCCCCGTATCCATGACAGCTCAAGGCTGTTGTGGGAGAAGTTGACGAAGAGATTGACTCCCGCATTGACCTTTCGTGTCTCCGGCACCGGCTTGTGTCTGAGCAGTAGCCAAGATAGTGTAGACATATTGCTACATGGCAGAAAACAAAGACGGTAGAACTGCCACTTTGCATTCCGCAGAGAAGAAGGCCACGAATTGCAATAGGTCGGGGTCACGAAGGGGGGCTTTGAGCATTGGCACATGCGCTTTTGAGGCTTCTATTTTCATTGTCCTTAGCAACGAACCCGACAGCATGATGGGAAGCTTAGGAACTTAGAGTGTCTGCTTTTAGGGGCTGTGACAGGGGGGTGGGGCTATGGATTTGGGGAAATCCCTAAGGCTATGCTCACATAGCCTCATAGATCACTGGATAACTTGACGACAAAGACCAGTTCCAAGCACATTTAGGTTTCTTTGGAGCTCTACCTTCATGCAGTGACCCTTTCCCATAAGACCGCCAGGAAGCCTACACCCCCAAGTCCAGAATCCAGCACCTCGAAGAATCGCCACTGAGATTTCCTGAACCCTCTCAGCAGAAAACATCCCCGATATCCCAAAGTCCTTCTAAATCATCCCGACGAAGTTTGGGCCGTCAGAAACTTGCCACGCAAGCAAAAGACCAACCTGCTTGAGCTCAGGAGGCCTCCCTGTGCCTCAGCCCCAAAACCACAAATGCTCACCAAGATCCCCCCGCCCAAAAACTTGGCCGAACCCTGACTGGCACTGTCTATTTAAGCGTCCGCGGCCAGGAACATCAGAGCTGCACCACTGAAACCCGTGGTACACTAGGGCCGCGAGCCGCACATGCGAGTGGCGCTCCCTCTCTTAGCCACTCTAAAAGCAGATCAATCAAAGGACCTCTTTCAGCCGTAAGGCACCCCCTTCAGCGAGTTTTCATCTGTGGTTGTGGTAACATAGGATCAAGTTGGTGCGCAGAAGGTTATGACAAGGACGGCCTTCTTTTAAGAAGCTTTTATTAGGGGAAGCTTCTCCTCCAAATGGCTGCCTCTCCGGAAACTTCTGAAGCCCTTACCTGGACGACTGTTACCATGTCATGCGCAGAGCTCCCAGTAGCGTACTGGGAAGATGCATCAAAGACCGTCTCCTTGGAGCCTTGCAGGTTGTTCATGCCTGGGCCCTTAGTAGAGCTTAGCAAGACTTTGTGGTTCAAGGAAGTAGCATCCGATGCTAGAACCACACATCCATGCTGGAATTTATAAAAGTAATGAGGTCCCAAGGAGACGCACCGTTGATCCAGGGGCTCAAAAGGCAGTGCAGTGTAAGCTGTCACCCCGCCTCGAGATGGCAGAGCCTCCAGAGTGTGAGTCCCTCTCTGGGGGCCTTACATAACACGGATTCTGTTGCTTTCCTGTTGAGATGGGAAACTACTTTGAGATGCAGCTGCCTCACAACCACTTTAGAGCATGAGTAAAAGCCATGCTGAACTCTGCATCCGAAGCGTGCTCCTTTGGGTCCCTGATTGACGTATATCCGGAACGTCCGGAACCAGACGCATGCCAAGGTGATCGGCAAAACGCTGGTGTTCAAGCTTTTGAGATTTAGATTTAGGAATCCTTATTTTGGAAGGAGGGAAGGGGTTGAGTACGCTGTATATCCTTGGCCCTTGAATCGGAAAAGAAGAAGTCCTGCATATCCCCGATCTGCCCCAAAAACTGCTTGCAATCAAGACGACTTCTTAATTTTGTTGTGGATGTGGTTTGCGTCCGAGCTACGGCCCCTTATTGCACGAGCTTCTTGTTCATCAAGCATCTCTTCGGGACCTTCATCCTCACACCAGGATCCAAATAAGGAGAATGTTGCTATTCAAACAAAAGATCCCAGGACATTTCACGAGGAAGGGGTTCTTCCTTGGCCTTTGTTCAACAAGAAACCGCCGCGTGGGGCTCATGACATTTACATCTTCCTTTTTGAAAGCCGGCCCCGCCACGCCCCTTGCGCTGTACGGCCGTGCCTGGAACTCAGAGCTTGTGCGCAGAAATGTGAGGGAGGCCGACAGGTTTTGGAGACTAGGGCGTGAAGGTTCGAGGTAGGGGCTGAAGATGTTTTAGGGTTTCAGGCGGCTCAAGTTACAGTTTTTGAGGCCTCCCAAATCTTAGTTGTTTCGTGTTAGGTCTGTTAGGTTCCAGCTTCTGTTGCTGTGCAGAGGCTGCTGAGATTCGTAGCAGATAAATAAATAGAGATTTCAGGTCAAGCGATCATTTCCCAATCGAAACTCCTTTCACAGGTGCACATACCGAAATCCTGCATCGAACGCCTAGGTGCCCACAAAACAGAAGGGCTTGGTTCGCATAGGGTTTTCCTATGGGGTTTCAACTATGAGCCTCAATTAGCCAAATGGCTTCGGGCTTCAGCCCAAGGAAACAGTGTGTGAAAGCTTTAGGCTCACGCAGGTTAAATGATGAAAGAAGCTTCAACTGCAGCTCAGCGTCAGACTGAAACTACTGGGATTCTCAAGGGACCTGCTACTCACGTTGACGCTAAAACGACTGACAAAAGCACGTTCAGAGGTTCCGACACCGCGATGCTCTCCACCTTGGGAAAGAGAGCCTTCGGGCGGAGGTGCGTGGCAATCGGAGGGTTAAGGGTGCTCCGTACTGGCTCCTGTGAGGGGTGTCAGTCTTTGCAGCTCCAGTTTGGTTCTTTCTGAGGAGACTTTTGCTGTTTTTTTTGTTGGCTTTCGGGTTTGTTCCAGACATAGGGACAAACTTGTTCTAGTGGAGGCCGCAGCCGCACATGGAGGCTTTGACTGCCTGGGAGTTCCTAGGTTAGTAAAAGTGTGTTCCGGATGATTTGTTATTCCACGCGTTACGCCGGGTTCCCTTGCAGGAAGGATTTCTAACGAGTCGGACTGGCAGTTTTAAGTAGGCCAAGTAAGATCAAGTAAGCATGAGCGAGAAGCAGCTATCTCAGCTAAGCCAAGATCACAAGCGGAGAGGTCTGCCCTAGTGGCATGCCGTCATGCGGCCGCAGTGCCTGCAGTGACATTCAACGAGGCGGACCCGCTTTGCTAGTCTCAGACTTGAACACTGAGGGTTTGAGAGATGCGCTTGGTTTCCTGCCAGTCGATGTGACGTTCATGGTTCAGCGGTCAACGCTCTACAGGAAAGCCTGCTAAGATGACATCCCGGACAAGTTGGCGTTGCCATATGACAAGGTCTTCAGAGTCATGGTGCATGCAGGTGAGGTGTTGTGGGCGTTTGACGGGACCCCTCTCATGGGCATGTGCTGCCCTACCTTAAGGCAGGAGTCACGGCGAAGCGAGACAGAACCACACTGAGCACACCGCCAGTTGAGATGGATCCGCATTTTCCAGATGAAAGCTGTACGTTCATAGATTCTGAAAATGCAAGTTGCGCAGGTAAAGTTTATCAAGGAGGACGTGGAGAAGGCCGTGCTTTATTTCAGCGAGCAAGGTGTAAATTTGAGCTGGCAAAAGAAGGAAGTGTGGCAGTTCAATCACGCTGCATTTAGGATTGTTGGGGCTCCTGGAAGGTGTAGAGTTGGGGCTGCAGGGGTGACCTCTGCAAGGATTGGCCTTTGCAAAGACTCTGTCTTGCGGAAGCTTGCGGCTATTGTGCACATGTCCGAACCAGAAGATGCGCAGAAGTGCCGTGCTAGGATTTCTACCTGCGTCAGCAGAACATCAGACTCTCAACGCCAAACCAGCTTCTTGACCGGCTGAACCCTCCCGCACTTGAACCTCGGATGCTCAAGCATTCTCGCAAACTTCTCAGAAACACAGATCGTCGCACATGAAAAGGGGAGCATTCCCTTTTCGCATGCCTTGCTGCAGACCACAGCATTCTCCTCAATTGTGTACTTCGCTGACCCTCCTGACCCTTGAAACCTAGATCATACGCCCAAAGCCCCTGAGCAGCAATCGCCTCCCCCTCATGCCAATTCTCCTCCCCGAGATTAAGCATTCCTGTCACGACTATGTTCGGTCCTGTACTAATCACTTCTTGTGGAACAATTAAGATTTTGAGGGAGGTGACGGTGATATCTTTGCCATTTTAGCCCCGCCTGAATCTGCAGGTCATGATGGAGCTGCCGGACTACAACTTCTACGAGTTCAAGGAGTCTGAACCTAACCCGTACCAAGGCGGGCAGGGCTAGGGACCGCTGGTCTAGGCTGTTCGCCCTGGGAATTTGCGCTCCTCTGCCCTCTGCAAGGGGAGTCCTTGAAAAGACCTGGACCTGCATCCTGAGCTTTAGGGCTTCGTCCACGGCCCAACCCCTGCCATGACAGGCACGACGCTGGACAGGAGCATTTTGTTGGACCCACCTGCGCCTGCCTCTAGGCTGTTTAGCTCAGCAATAACTTCTTATCGTTTGGCCTGAACTCTTCCAAGCACAAGAGGCACTTGACTTGCGCGCTTGGAAGCTCTATACCATAGCCTTAGTTGGTGCAATTCCTTGCGGCTTCCTGAGTAGCTTAGGTCTTGACCGCGCCAAAGTTCGAGTTCTCCAAGCTCGAGAACGGCAGCATGGTCATCAATTGATGAGGATGTTCGGACGGCAGAACTTGCAGTAATTAGCAGAAAAGTGAACAAGAGCTGCCTTTTCTTCATTTGCTCTCATACGATTCGCGCGGTTGTTTTCATCATGCCTGCTTGTAGCATATTCCTTCTTGTTCTCGTTCCTACGGGTACGCTGTTGCGGCACCTTGCTGGAGAATTCCCACTTGAGAGATCTGTGAAAGTCCAAAAATAAGCTAGTTCCAACGACTTCGCACTTTCATCGCGGGTCCACAGCATGGAATGAAGGAGACTTTGGAACCTTCACCACATCCCCTGAAACAAAAGAACAGCTCATTCCGTCATTTCCCACGGAGTGTGTATACTGAAAATAATAGATTCCATAAATGGGGCGCTCTCATATAGACCTCAATGTACTTTGCGGACTTCCAAAAAATGAGCTCCCTTAGTCTTAGTGTTTCCCCAGATTATTGCCCCTGGCCTGAAGGCATGAAGATTGCGTCGATCGACAAGCAGGGTCTGACTGCGCGTTTGGGCTCTTCGGCCTCAGGTTACTCCAGTGTTTATATACGTGATGTACGGGCCTAGTAGCTTTACAGAGGTTGGGGAGTTCATCAGACAATAGCTCTATGAAACTAATGTTGATAGATTATATGCAATATTGCTGAGAGGGTTTGGATCCTCATTGATGCTATGACTGCAACAACTGCTTTGGAGTCTTAGGGGTTGCCAGGCAAGGCTGGCCTCAGCGCGAAGAAAGCGCTTTTCGAATTTCCTGAGGGCATACAGAAATTACCCATAGCGTGGCCATTTGACAGGGCTAGACTGAAGTTGACAACGTCCCGAACAGAAGCGCTCGATGCTTTTTTGAGTCTTAGGCTTGAAGGTCTTTTTCGGGGTTCTAGCATTGGCAAACCTCACGACCATGTTTATCCCACCTGAAGCCCGTGGCCCATTATGACCCTCAGACAGTGGACTGACATTGAGAATACAAGCATCACTGGTAGTTGCACTCGCAGCACCCTTGAAAGGACTGCAGAATTGGCCAAAAGTATTTCTGACGTATTTACTTTAAGAGGCGTGGAGACGCCAGGGGTCCACACTGGCAACCCTTGCTCCAACCCATGCTTTGGATCAAGGACTCTACGTGCATGCGGGGTCTCGCTTCGAGGTCCCAGGCAAGTCCGGGATTCGCTCCGCAAAAACCATTCGTTCTTCATCCTGCAACTCTACTACATATATTCAGGTCCAGTGGCACATGTAGTGGCTCGTTAGTCTAGATAGACAGCAGGAGGTACGCTCCACCGTTACACTGGTAAGCATCTCGACCATCAAAGTGTGGAGGCCAGGCGGACAGGAACGTTGGTGATTTTAGCTTCGTAGACACATAAAGCAGATCAACACAACCGAACCCATGGAAGACTGGAATCAGGCCCAGACTTCAACAGATAGAATCCTGGACCGAAAGTCCACCGAAGTAGCAAAGGAAAAGACGCAAACCTATCAAGATCTGGTGGTATTGGGTCAGCATGAACTGGCGTGGTGAAGTGCAGCTCGCCACGTATGCGCCCTCTAAAAATGCATCATGACGCATGCGTATGGAAGATAGATTCTGACCTCTTACGTATCACTTTGTCCTTTGCCTATGACTCTCTAGGCAGAGACTCCCTTGCCCCCTTGCCCTGATAGGCAACCTGGGCGTGGCCCACATGGCTGCCCTGATGGGCTACCGGTCCACTGCACACCTCAGCCATCTCAGGAGCCAGCGGGCTTGGGTTGGAAGCCCATTTCAAGGAGTTCTAGGGAGTTGGGTATTTCCCAAAGTTAGGATCCCAGTTTGGTACCCTTAAATATTAGGTGCCGTAGTATGGTCTATGGCCAAAGGGGCCCATATTTTTAAAACAACCCAGGTACAGGGCTCTAGCCCTATTTGGGATTTGGGGTTTAGGGTTTGCGGAGGAGCCAGCGGATTGGCGGATTGGGTTTAGGGTATAGTTAGGGTATATGGGGACCAGCATGGAGAAGCAAGTGGAATACAAAAGGGATGCGATTAAATAGGGACTATATCGGGATGATCCCAACGATGGAGAATCAAATGGAAAAGAAAATGGAACATCTTTTGGAAACTTGGTTACACAGGGCCTTATACAATTGGGGTTGGAAGCCATTTTGTTGGAGATCTAGGGAAATATAGTGCTCAAGCATTATTTAGGATGTGGTGTTTAGGGTTTTCGGAAATAGGGCTGAGGAGGAGGATCTAGGGTTTGGGAGTTTGGGGTCTGGGTTATAACTTGGGAGACCTACGGGGTGCTGAGGCTTAATAAGAGTTCTTGCGTGTTGAGCTCAAAACCTTCGCTCCCAAACCCTCCGTAAAATGCCAGGACTGTGAAGACCCTGGAGCAGCTCGGTGCCCACCTCAGCTCCTCGGCCACTGCAGGCCGCGAGGAGATCGCTTACCAGGCGCCATAACAGGGTCTGGGATTGAGTGCTAGGACTGACAGCTCGAGGAGCAGGATTTAGAGTCCCTAGAGTTCAGGGCTTCGGGTCCGGGGCTTCATTAAAGAGGTGGTTTGGGTCCGTTTGGCTGTTGTGAATCTTCGGTTTTTGCACGGCTTTTGGGAGTTCATGGCGTCTGTCATTACAGAAAACCAAGCCTGGGGAGCTTGGTGCCAGAATCTCCTCAAGGATCAGGCTGTCAATCGCTTGGGCACAGTACTTTGGAGGAAGACCATCAGGTCCCACTGCAAGCCTCCAACATGACTTGATCCTCAATGCCGAATCTTGACGCATCACATACCCATCTTAGGAATCACGCGTCATCACCCAAGCACGCGAGTGCCTGAATCTTTTAACAAGCCCAACACACCTAAACCATAGTTCCACGAACGTTTATGTGATAAACTTGCAAAACCCCTACCAAACAAAAACCCTGAAGCCCTACCAGGCTCAAACATCCGCAGGTGGAGCTGCAGCGTGAGTACTTGGCCCTTGCGGTCCCTCTCATGATCGGCAACGTGCTCTTCCCGCGCATGCTGCCCTGCGGCTGAAGATGTTACTTGAGGGTTTTCACTCGCCTCATAAGAGTTGTGTATGAAAATCAGTGGCAGTGCACACGACCTCTCCAAGACAAGAAGGTTCCTTGGTATCATGACCCCCGAGGGCTCAGCATTCTAGAGTTCATAGGCTAGCAGTCCCTGCAGGGTTTGTTCTAGAACAAGGAAAGCAATGCTGGTGTTTGCTCCAGGAACATAAGCGGCCCAAAAGGCATGTCTCAGATAGGGAGTTAACTGGGCACTGTAGCATCCAGCACAAGGCCTCCGAATGCGCGGGAACCCTGAGTGTCCGGTGTTTCTTATAGATGGATCCTAGACCGCTTGCCCTAGACTCAGCTAATGTCGAAGTCTGCAAAATTGGGAAACTGATCCCTTGCAGCTTTTATATCTTTACTCCAGACCCTATTCCTCAAGGGTTCGAGAGTTGTACTCCTCAGGCCGTGCCCCTAAACAGTTCCCCTAATATGGTCCCATAAGTGTAACCAAACCCTTATATTAACCAATGTAGTCCCCTTGGGTGTTTCGCTCCTCACATTCCTGAAGTCGAGCTTGCAAACACAGGCCGTGGGAGGTGAAGGCAGCGCAATCCGACGTCCCCACCGCAAAAGAGGCACAAGGGTTGCACGGTTTCAACAGGGATTTGCGGGGGGTTAGAGCGTCGCGGGCTAAATGCGAAGTAGTACAGACATGCAGCCAAGTCAAGCTGAAGGGTGCTGATTGCTTCGATTTTCAAAAACAGGCTCCAAGCTTGCTGTTTGGTGAACAGGTTTGCAGGTCACGGGCTTACGAGGTGGAATTGGGCAGCGTTCTGTGAGCAGCGGGATTAGGGCATGGTGTCTTCGTCCTGACGGCTACATCTTGACCCCGAGCCTAAAAGCCAAAACTCAAAAGCCATCTTCGAGTCAGGTAGAAGCCCAAAGTCTTAAGATTAGGACTGAGGGGGTATCGTATCTGCAGTACAAGGTCCAGAAGACAGTTTCGGGGAGTAGAAGGGGCGATTGGGAGTATTTAGGGTTAGGTTACTAGGTCACCTTCCTCCTTTTGAAGCACCCCCCGCAAGGACCTTATACTTGTGGTGGGTTCATGCGAGGAGAAATGGATTAGCTTTCCCGATCATCCCCCCCACCCTGACCTTCAGACCCCAAATCCTGAGCTCTTCCCCAAGATACGCGAAAACCCTGAGCCTAAGCACTTTGCCTTGGAACCTTGAGAGCTGAACCATCGACGCAGGCCCTCATCAAGGATCCGGACAACATGGTCAGCGAGCTGCTCCACAAGGCACCAGCCGCTTAGGAAGCCAGGGATTTAGGGATGAACCCATGCGTGAGTCTTGTCAGAATTGCCCAGCAAGTTTTATTGATAAAAGAAGCCACCTCGCGGGTCCAAGGCAGAGTTCCGAGAGGAATTCAGGACATAGAACTTCAGCACAAGAGAGACAAATTGTTACGTGCCACCGGCAAATAGGAGGAGGAGAAAGAGGACGCGGGTCTTGGCAGGGGTGACAGCAGCTAGGCTTCGAAAATCGTAAAATGTCAAATGAAAAAGCCCTCAAGGCCTTGGGCCGAAATTGGGTAGCCCTCGGCACCGACCCCCCCAGCCTTGTCACTGCGCACGAGAATTGACAGTCCACAAGGCCGCTTACTGCAACAACACCCTCGGGCTGAGCCCTGTGGCAAGCGAGCGGCGCCTCCGTGGCACAGTGGGGGTTTTGGCCCGTTGTGTAATGAGTTTTTTAAGGGTCAGCACGTCTTTAAGAAGCCCCGTTTGTCCCCCTCTTCTCGCTATGACCAATCTTTCTGCTTTTGGTGTTAGCGGTTTTCCGCAATGGGATTATGAGGTTGTCCTGCCAGTGCGCTTCTTACTGGCAGGTGACACCCTGAGCACTAGCATAATTTGTGCTGCTCTTGTAGTTCTTAATGCTGCACTTTAGAATTGAGGCAAAGGTAACGTGAATCATCAATACGGCCAAGCCGGTGTAGCATCCAAATTCCAAAGTAAACTGCCCCAAATCTCAACTTGTGTAGGTGAATCAGGAACGAGGGGTGGCGTTCCAGGCGCTGGGGCTTTGGGTTCTGGTTTGGGGATCAGAGCTTCTTGTTGAAGGGTTCCGTTTGGATTTTTGCAGCATGAGGATCCTGGCTTGTTGGGCTTGTTCAAGCCGTACTCCTGCCTTCGCAAGGTTTCTTATGTTTTGTGGATGTCAACTCACCTATTTGCCAAATCCTTCAAAGACGATCACACGAGACTTCATCCTTTTTATATTCAAGGCTGTCAGCGCTCCCAAAGCACAGGGCCTCAGGCTCCAAATCATCAACTCCCGCCCAAGCCAACATGGGCTGGCCCCTGCATGGCATCTCTGAAGCAAGTCAATATATCAAGCCCGAACGATCCAGACCTTTGCAAGGAACTTCCATGATTGGGGTATGGCGTTTAGGTACTTAAGAGAGCCCTCACCTCTAAGCCTGAAGCTGCTGAAGGTCCATGAGCTACTTCACCCCAGAGACCATCCGGGGCTACCTCCTCGACCACTTCGCACCTGACGCTTGGCGACCGACAGGTTGAAATCGAAAGGTTCGTCAGGGCGTTTGATTTCTCGCTTGTTTATGTTTGCATTTTTGGGTGGTTGTTATTAATAGCATACATGAAGACTATGCGATTTTCGTACCCTCAAGGGCCATTGTTTGTAGTGCATGTTGTTTGCGGAGAAGCCTAGGCTTCCTCAGCTCTCTGCCAGGAAGAGAAATAGTTGAAGGGGCATGCAGGGCCGGGACAGCCCAAACACGGGTTACAGAGTCAGCGTTTCAGGTGAAGCTAAGTTGACCCTGGAACTTATGCTTGCAGCTTGGAGGTGTCTTTGAACACCTTGGATCCAGAGCCCTAACCAGCGAACTGCCCTTCACCCAGAATCTAATCCTTGGGCTTCAAAGTGTAAACGGAGCTTACCCTGACATCCCGAAAGATTCTGAGGAGCGTATGGTATTCGTCGGCGTTAACGTGGCACACTCTGAGCTCTCCAAATGGGTGATGCGTGACGCGGCTACATGTTGGTTCCGAGCTTTTTGATGTGGTAGCACAAGAAAGGGAGGCCCTAAGCCCAGCACTTTACAGATCGTAGCTTGGAGAGCTTGGAGAGGTTGTGCTGTGGGGGAGGCTGGCTTAGGTCATTTAAGGCTTTGGGAGCTTGAGTCCTTTGAAACGCACTTTAGCAGAGACATCTTGAAGGTCAGGTTCTCAAAAGCTGTGCTATTTGATTGGCCCGCACCATCGTTGGATGAATTATTCTAAGACAGTTCTTGGGAGGCAGGATTGCTCGTTCGAGGGCCGTTCGAGCTTTCTTGAAAACGGCCACCATTGATGGAGTAGGGCGCCTTAGGCAACTACCATGATAAGTATTGGCAAACTTGATACTGCTGATCAAAGTTTTCAGGTAGTCTGTGCAAAGCACCTTCGAACCCTCTATCAGGCCCATTGGGATAAGAGGCACCTGTCTTGGCTCATCTCCTGGCTTTGCAACCACATGGTAGATTTGGAGTGCACCGAGCGAGGTTCCTTCGCGGACTACAACGCCATCCCTCTGAAGAAGCGGGAAGACAAGAAGGTGCGAGGATTCAGACATTATACATGTTGGATTCCAGGGTGTTGGGCCTCCACAGGGTTCCGGTCTACCAGCGTACGCCCTGTAAGATAGCCCAACCTAGGGCCTGCGAGCATTGGAAAGAAGCTAAGCTACCAGCAGATAAGCTGTTTGCACGAGGGGCAAAGGCAGACAATGCTAAAGACAGCCTCAACCATGAACGCTACGCTCATCCTACACAGAGGAAAATTCTGCTGTAAATGCCTTTCCTGTTTGGAGCCTGTTGAGGTAGCATAGACGTTGGTTTGGGGTTACCGAGAGGATAGCAAAGAGTTGCTACAATGATGCTTCGCCATGATAGCGTCATAGATTGCTCCTCCCTTGGGCACCCTTGGAGAAGCAGTAGCTCACAGCAAAGGGGAACTCTTAACCACAACCTGACGCCTGAACTCTAGAGCTACACTCAGATGTGAAATCCAAAGCTGCCTTGATGCCTCTAAACAGCGATCTCCAAGAGTTGAATGTGTTTAGGCGCTGTACACGGGTGGCGACATGCGCATGGAGGGCGCCTCGCCCTACTGCCACCTGGCACTTGGGTGGCGGCCTCGGGTTGGGGGTGAACATGATATTTTTGAGTGGGTCACACAGGATCTTGCAAAATCAGAAAGGTTACCCGCTATCCCAACTGGACTTACAATGCTATCTCCTGTATGCCAGCCCCAAATTTGTTCCAACAGGTACAGAACTTTGATTTCCTACTTATCCTCATGCATAACTGAATTGCATGAGGTCCTGCAAAACTGCATACAGTCAAGGATTTATATCACGCCGTGGAAGGAGCTTCACGTGGTGCATCATGGTCAGGGATATACACACAGCTCGCCCCAAAAGACCCACCGACATCAAGACCACCTCGCAGACTTAACAGTGCAGATCTTGTAGGGTTGTTGTACATGAAGGGTCCATGCCGCGCATCCCCTAAAACAGCTACAAGCTACGTGTACTCATTGTAGATCCCTCCATGGAGCCACAGGACGCCCAGACATCTATTTCAAACCCTTTCTTCCACATAAACCCGCAACCCTGGTCCTGAAAGCCTTACGTAGTGCATGCCCTAATCTCCAAAGTCTCATAAATTCCTCACTTGCTTGGCTTACCCCCGATTCCTAACCCCTTAAACCCAATCCCTGGAATCCCAATTATAGTGTTATAGTACTATAGTACTATATCTATGTATATATTTATATATATAGATCTCTCTCTCTCTCTGCGGTGAGGTTCGAGTCCACGGCCTTCGGCCAGGCGGAGTTGGCTCCGGTGGCCTTGGTCCAGGCTTGGGGCCAGAGCAAAGGTTGATTTTGAGGTATATGTTGGGCTTATATAGGGATAATGGACAAGACAATGGAAACTACTATTTGGTCTTCAGTTTGGGGTTCTGGGGGCTGGGAGGCTAAAGAGGGTGGGAGTTTTTTTGAACCATGGGGCTCTGGATACAAAGATTTACTACTGTACATTCTACTGTGATGTGTTGGGGAACTCAATTTATTTCGAATGTCTTTACGTTCACGCAGGGGCTAGATGGGTTTCCGCAGGTTTTTCTGTGTCCCAAGGTATCCTGGAGTAGAAATCCCTTACCTGGACCCGAGCCTGGACCATCTTCCTTGCCTGGACCCTTGACTTGATCCCTGTATACGCAGAGGCCTGAACACTTAAACCACAAAGTTGTATGTTCAGAGTATTCTTCCATGTAAGACAATGCTACATCGCCCTCAGAACTCCAGGCTCTCCTGGGTGGTGGCTCAGCAGTCTACAGCGGCATCGGCTCGGGTCTTACCTCGCGCCTCTCCACGCAGGCCCAGCCTTGATGGTGAGCCATGGGCAGTAGGGTTGGCTTCATAGCTGCCTTTCAGAGGCCCTGACCTCACTCAGATCGAAAGACGTCATGCTAACGACACATGTACAAAGTGCCACCTCGGGGGGTCTTTGAGGTTCCAAGGTTCACAGTTGAACCAGCATTGCATTTTATATCTTGGCCTAGAAGGAGAAGGCTCTGAGAATCAGCAGCAACATTGCTTGAGAATTAGCGGTTGAGTGGTAGGAGAATTTCATCAAAATCCTGTCACAACCTTCCACATGTCTCACCCTTGATGCATGGTCAAGAATCCATGCTCTACAAGTGTGCAAGATCCAGGACCATGTTACATTCTGCTTGCTCCTGCCCGGCCTGCAGGTCCTCAAGCAGAGCCCCTACGTGGAAAGCTGCGCAGCCTTCAACACCTCGTGCCGCGGAAGGAGATGGAGCTGAGGGTTGCAGGGATTCTGCAGGTTCCTGATGACGGTCCAGGCAGATGTCTCAAATTCACAGCAGTTTTTGAGAGCGCCTATTCTCTTCATGCGTATTGAACCCTTGTCCTCTAAACATGAACCGGTGTAGAATCCATAGCAGTGTTAGGTGTATACCGCAAGCAGGGCCAGACATTTCTTTTTTTCCACTATGAGGAGCCCCAAGACGAAGCACATACTGTTGAGGTATGCCGCTATAACTCCTACAAGCGCTTACATCAATCCTGATCCAAGCCCGGTTTGCTCCCGTCCAGTCTGCGATTACATGCCCATGCATCAGCATAATTCAAATGCTCATTTCTACAGAACCCTTACGTAATCTCGACCCTCCTCCCTGAACCCGAACCACATAGTCCCTATGAAGACCTGACCGCTAAATCTCACATACCTCAAAGCCTCAGACTGATCTTGCAGGTACTCGGACTCCGGCCTCTTTGGAGTCTACGGAGTCTGCCAGCCGGAGAAGGCCCCGGACTCTGATGAAGCTGACGGGGTTTCTGAGTTTCAGGGGTTCTCAAAATCGACGGGTCCCAATGCAGGGCTTAACAAGGATAGAACACCAAAAAGGTGTTAGACAAAAAGGGTACGGTGGCGTAGTTACTGTACAGGGATTAGAGGATGATTAGAGGATGTCTGGAATTTCTCTTGCAAGTATCAGTTAAAGGAAGCCCCTAAACCTGACGGCCTTAAGCCTGAAACCGGAATCACGAACAGCTCATGGTCCCTCAAAGATCTCTGTCGCCATTGGCGTCTTCTGGTTGTGGGAGGGTTGTGGCCGAGCAACCCCAGAAAGGTCGCACCCAATTGTGCTGGCCCTACAAGTTTCATCATCCTGTACAGATCTTAGAGGCTCGGGCCTTAAAGAAACTGCGGAATAAGATTTGCAATCGCACGGAAGCAGCAACCTCCCATTCAGGTTTTCCTCACAGTCGGGGCCAGATCACATACCTCAAGGTACTAGGCCTACGACTGGTGAGCGGGAATACATCATGAGTGGTGTCAGATAGACAAGCACACAGCTGCACATGTTGATGACATTGAATGTGTAACTTGGGGAATAGCGCTTGACCCACGCACATGATATGCCCCTGCAAGCACCTTCGAGCATCGACCTTGCATGCCCATTCCAAGTGATAGAGCTGGCAGGAAGAGTCGACGGCGAGCTTTGCGTGGGCAGTCCAAACTCCGGTTCTAAACATGCAAGGCAGAAATAAGCCTGCGCCTACAACATAAGCCCAGAATCATAAACTCGCCGAACCCCGAACCTCATTTCGAGGAGTCGGCTGCCGTTCGTCCAACACTGTGAACCAGACACCCGACAAAAAAACACTAACCCAGAAACCGCATGCAGCCTGGGCACCTAGCAAGGCTGGCGATATGGCGATGTCGATCGCCTCCGTCCTAAAGGGCATGTCAACTATCAGCAAGGCATGGGGAGAAGCGTCAAGCGTGGGTAGGGCCTGGAGGTCATTGCACTTATCAGTAAATCCTTAGGTGTAGTAGTGGGGAAATGGGACAGGTTCCAGATTACGAATGCTGGGTGTGAGGTGCTGCAAATCCCAGAGTGGCTTTCAGCACTGCAGCGTTTGTGTGTGTGCCCTGGTCTGCGTGCAAATCAATCCGGATGATATTTGGCCTGGGGGCGGCCCCCTTGTTGATGAGTGAGTGATGCTTCTGAATTTTCTTTTGGAGCTGCTAAAATGCTCACACTCATTTTTTCCGCTATGCATGTGTAGAACATCGAGCGTTCTCTGAATTGCAGCCAGTACGGCTCCCATCAAGGTTGGGTTGTTGACGGGTTGCGGGGAATAGAGCCTTCCGAATTCTTGTTAAGCCTTCTTCTAAGTCCCTGTCCAACAGTTTTTGGGCTGCATCTGGACAGATCTAGGAATTCGATTTTTTGTTGAGCTTGTCGGTTCGGGGGGAATGTTCATCAATTCTGCAAGTTGGAATTCCGAACAGCTCAAGGATCCCAACCGCCTCAACAGATCCGCTGAACCAACGCCGCTCAAAAGCTGAAGGGCTTTATGCTGATAGCGCTTCACGTGCGCTTCTGCAGGATGAGTTGGCCAAGGCCAAGGCAATGCTGAAGGGCAAGATGTTCCGACAGGCCATGGCCATGGTTCTCTCTCTTGAGGAGGGAGGGTCTGGGTTGGCAATATGCGGGATTTATGCTGACACTTGGAGAGCTTATGCGGCAAGGAGCGGGGAGGGTTCAAGAGGTGGATGTTGCAGGAATACGATGTAGCTGTTCAGGCCTAGGATGTTGGGCATGTTTGCTTTTTCCATTCAGGGTCTATGGGGTTTTCGATTTAGTTCTTTGTATTCATTTATTCGAGATGTTGAGCTCTGGCCTTCAGGACCTGTTTCCATTAGCTGTTAGATTTCTGTGTTCGGGCTTGAAAACGCTGGTCTAGAACCCTCTGAACCGAACCAACAACGCAGAGCTGCAAGCCGCTGCCCCAACTTTGCCCTCAACATTAACGTGTGCTTTCGTAGGCAGACAACGACAGCGAGCTCATGCAGGCTAGCTCCCGCGCCTGTCTTGTGTGGGCAAATTATGGTGACTTCACCTCATCCCAACGCAAATTGTAAAATGATAGTCAGTCTGGACTGTTTCCTTACAAGGTCCTTGTTTAAGGTCAGTGAGTTGCTCGGGTTTGGCCAGTCTGGCATGGGGATTTTGAATCTGAGGCTGACAGAAATGCGGACTTCGGATCTGCCTGGGAGTTTGGAAGCCAACTAGCACAGCCTGCAATTTCGTTGCAGTCAGAGAGTTGTTCAGGAAGCACGCGAGAAAGT
>CAJNIZ010003625.1:16671-31435 GCA_905231905.1 Symbiodinium pilosum | reverse complement strand
AAATAGTAATTGTCGCCCCCCCCCTCCCAAAACAAAAAAAGCCTTCGCGTGCGCCCTCAAGTTGTTAGTGCAGGTGTTGGCACCTGCTTCAGGTTGTTGGGAACAAGGGCCCTCTGAGATACGAATCTGCGAACTGTACTTGTCCACAACCTCGATCCAAGGCCTCTGCAACAACTGTCCCCTCGAGCGCCTAGCTCTCTCTTACGACGCACGAGCCCAAACCCCAAGAGCTACATCACGAATCACAAACATTGAAACCCCAGACCCTTCCTGAAAAGTAGTAGAAGCAACATTAGCTGATTGGCTGTAGATTTTATTCATGCCCTCCGAGAACACAAAGCCCTTGCTTCAGTGCAAGAGGTCTGGTAGACATGCGTTCAGCCACCCCAGCCTGCAGGACATTTCGATGCCCAGGCCCAACCCTTAAACCTCAACTCTACATCATGCATCTCCAACACTGAAGCTGAACCTTTGCAGGACATGGGACAGCAGCTCCTTCTCACTGGAAAGCCATGGCCTCATGCTGTGCTGGAGTGTTTTGGGAGCGTGCAGGGATGCAGAGGCAGCATTTGGGTCGTGAGGGCAAAGAGGTAGCAGAAAAGGGATGACAAGATTGGGAGAGGCGGCAGGATGACCTACTCCAGCCAGCTTTCTGCCAAACCCCAAACACAGCTCCTGCAGCCAGAGTCCAAAAGCAAACAACCTTCAAAGCACGGCCACAAGCGAAATCAACGTTTCACTTTGGCATCATCATCATGACCATCATAATCACAAACATCTTCGAGCCATATCCTTCACCATCACCATCATCATCCTCAGCAGCAGCATCATTATTGAGTAGTGATGTTGCTGGAAACACGGCCTGAGCACGGCCAGGAACGAAGAAGAAGGGACTGTTGAGGGCTGCAGAAGAAAAAGCGAGGAGGATAATGGTGGTGGTGATGATGGTGAGGATGACTCGTAGGCACGGGCATTTGTCTATTCTCGCGATAGCTGGTGCCACCTTCTGGAGATGAAGATTGTTCAGCCCGGCCATTGGTAAGATCCAAATTCTCAAGCTCTTTTCTAGAGGAAACGTCTCAAGGCCTACATCGCAGTCAACCTTACACTCTTGACAAAGTGTCGACGCTTAATTTCAGACTGCCTTTCATTGTAGGTATGTATACACCCATGGGCCCCGCTACCGGCTTCAAAAACTCCCTTTCCCTCCCCAGACACATAAGCAGAATAGCATTCTGTTTTGGCACATGGCTTGGTGGGAGAGGGTGTTTTGGCCAGATTTAGAGCTTGCTTCAGGTACGGGTCCGCAGCAGAGTTCGCCAAGATCATTGACGGCGTCAGCGAAGCCGAGGTGACTGACATATAGTGACATGAGCTATATGAAGGCTACTTTGAAAGATTGGTGGGTTGATCAACTCTTGAGTTGCTGCTATGATTTCGTGGCGGAGGTACAGAAGCGGACCCTGGCTCTTACACATGCTCATAAGGCTGAGTCACCTGTGGACCGGGTGTCCGCATCACTCGTTACGCTTGAGAGATCTTTTTGTAACCGGACTTAGCCATTACAATCGCTCTCACCCTGCTAGACTGGAAACCATGATCCGCTAGAACTCATTCGCGAGGAACTTTTGGTTAGTCCTTGTAAGAGCACAGCACAGCGCTTACCAGAAACCCAAGGATGTCACCGGGTGTCAGGTCGTGAGAACTTGTTGGCAAGAGCCGTAGGCCAGCCACATACATTGACGTCAGTTTTTCGCAGCCACGTTGGGAACAGACCTCTCCAGCCCTGCAGCCTGCTTCGTCGAAGATGCAAGCATGGAAATGTGTGGTTCAGGGAGATGGAGTCGGGGTCAAGTATCGCAAGTCAATGGACATGAACGACCTTGAGGGGGGCAAGTGCTGTGCAGATGAACACTTCTTTGCCAAGGTGCAGACCATGCCGAACGCTTCCACATCGCAAGTCTGGCTGGTACGTGAAGATGGGCGCTACTTGCCCGCCCTGCATCCAACCTCACGACAGTGGTTGTTCGAAGAGGTGACCTGGGTCTGTGGGAAGGATCCCGTAAAATACTGCAAGACGCCGAACGTGGACGATGTAGACGAACTCATGGGCAAGGTCGCTCCAGGAGTTTCTATCCATGCACTACCAGTGCCGTCGACTCCCGGCTGGTTACAGGAGGCAGGATCGAAGATGTACCTCCCCATGAATTGCACCACTACTGGTGCACCACATTTCACCTCCCGCAGTGCTCCAGCAGCGGCGCCCGGACAAGTGGACATGGGCGAGGGTATCAAAGAGCTCGTCTCAATCCGCTTCGGCTGGCGCCAAGCCCCGCTAGAGAAGCCTCCCAAAGCAGCCGGTGTTCCAGAAGACGCCATTTGGGTCCATGAGACATATCCAGGGCAAATGACAGTTCCTGTAGGATGTGCCGCTTGCCTGTGCTTCGGAGTTCCTGGATGCATCCTTTGCTACCTTGGAGTTGACGAGAGAGATGTGTGGATCAGCCCTGATAAGAAAAGGTGGAATCGGGACGGCACCAGGACGTCATGACGAAATGAGCCGCGCAGCCGATTGCAGCCGAGCTCTGCAGTCTTGGGACTGCCGAGATTTCGCACAACGCCAGATTCCGAAAGAGAATCTCTCATGCTGAACATCTTTTGGTTGCCTTCTGACTTTGAAATCCTAGTTGAGTATACCCGTAGCAAAGCTTCGCAGTTCGTAAAGTAAGGGTTGATGCAAACTATTCTGAGCAAGATCTCCAGGCAACCTCCCCAGCTTTTTCTCGCAATCTGCCCGAACTTACATCAGCTCTGAGGCTGAGTTCCATTTGTGGGGCTCTCCTTTCGGACATGGGATGTAAAAAGGGGGCCGCGCTCTGTTGGATGTGTGTAGAGGGTGCTTGCTTCGCAGAAGGCATGATCCAAAAGACATGGAGCGTGCTTCTCCACTTCTCACGCCTTCAGTAGCTTCTTAGTTTCATGAACCTTCTACACAACGGAAACAGCAGTCACCACAGCACCCCGCACAAACCCTAAAACCCGAACCATCATCACTAGACCAGTTCCCTAAACCCCAAAAGTTGTTTTTATGAAGAGTCAGCTGCCACACAGCGGGACCGATATGTTTGTGGCCGGCAGGTCACCGCCGCAGCGAAGAAGATCTTGGGCTCCAAGCTCTCGCTGGCAGCCTACGGCGACGTCCACTCAGTGCAGCCCCTGGTGTGGAGGAGGATATATACGCATCGTATACATGGATGTCAGCAGACGTGCATATGAGGCGTGCGGGGTTTATGAACAGAGCGCTCAGAGGGCTCTACTATGGGCGGCGAAGGAAGAAGGAGTACAAAAGACGACTGGAGACCAAAGGAACTGTCATAGGTTACAAGTTTGGGTCTCCCGTGAGGGAAGATTAAAGAGGGCCCATATGTCTCTTCTTGCAGGACGGGTTTGGACAGTGCGCATTGGGGGTTCTCATTATTATCATGGACTTTGCTGCTCTGGGCAATTACCAAGATCATTATAGGGGCTAGCAGATATTGCACAAGGGGATTCAAACCGTTGGATGGTTTTTGGTAATATTGTGAAGCTCCGCCGATTGAAGGTTGTGGATTGAGGGGTCCGCATTTGCTGGGCAGCTCCAACGTATCCCTATGGTTATGGATTTGAGAATGCTCTGGCTTAGGGGGCTCCCTCCCACATGCAGAAATTGCCCTCACGTGATTTTGATGCACCTGCTTTCAGAATTTCATGAAAAGGAAATGTTTAATGCATTTCGGCAGCTGCTTCAAGCGTTCCAATGATAGAGGGCCCTCTTTGATGTAATTCGGCGTTGGCTCCTAGCAGAATCCAGACCACCATTTGCAAATCAATCCCCAGCGCCCTCAGAACCGAGGGATGATTGAAGGGGCCCAGGATTGAAGAAGGGAGGTAAAGCATTAATGTACAGATTAAAGCCCCAGGTACCCCACTACGCGGCCATCGAGGCGGCCTTGAAATGAGCGCAGAAACCGGGCGTAAAGATGCGAGCCTCGCGAAGCGAGGGTTGTTCTCTACGAGGGTCCCCCTTCCCTGCGAGAAGAGCCCAGGAAATGTTTTGATGATTAAGAACCCCTTTTTTCAGAACAATATTATGCTTTTGAATCTTACCTTAGATGTACTTACTCCTCTATGATCTCTGCTCATTCGCTTTAAACAGCAGCGGCATTGTATCCACGCAATCTCGAAGACGGGTTGGATGATGACCCGCTGCTGGTGCATTACGTACATGAGACTAATCACAAGCTCTTTCTACTACGTGGCGGTAGGAGCTAACTGGTCTGTTGAATTCATAGTGCCAATGATGTGCTTGAAGATGGCCACGAGCGGCTACATGCTAAATCCAAGAAAGTTTTCCATTATGATGGGGGACCTGCTCAGAACATCCCCTGGAGGCAAACTGCTCTCACCAATGATTTTTTGGAGTTGGGATTGATAGGGTTTGCCTTGTTCGATAGGATTACGGTCAAATTGGTGGGTTTGGGTGTTTCCAACACAGCTATTCTGCTATGTGGAATACCTCAAGGGTGCTTTCTGTTGGAGGGACGGGAAGCAGGCATGGGCTTGCAGCCAACCGCAAAAGGATTGTCCTTCAGACTAAACTAAAACCCCCTGGCCGGGTGCAGTTGTTGATTTCAGCAGCCGACAGAAAGAAGTCTGAGATCAAGTTGGTGGCGCCCTTGCCGGTTCGAAATGGATTGGTCTGCACTTGCGTTTCTTCATTTGCCATAGCTTGAACTTACTGACTCACCGGCGGCGTCAAAAACGTGATTGCAGCGGTCACGTCTTTGCATGTATTTTGTTGTAGAGATTTGTTTTTGAAACAGTCTTCTTATCGTGTTCAATATGCTGAGGACTATCGAAAGATGCCGGCAGATCCCTCAACAGATTTTGCCAGAGCTCTTAACATGAACAGGACCGCCATGCAAAAGGGCTGTTGGCTTCGCAAAATCTCGGTCCTCATCGGGAAAGCAGTAGTACGTTCCTATGCCTCTGCCTTTTGCGAAACAGTAGTAGCAGTGCCCAGGTAATTCGGATGAAGCCTATCACAACCTATGACCCTACATCCTGAAGCTTGCTTTTTGTTGCTGGACTATGTAGGATCAACGTGATAGCGCAGGCTGCCGCTGGCAATGCTGCTCAGTCGTAGAAGGTTTGGGACCAGAAGCAAGCACCACTGGAATAATACCCTAGCAGCTTGTGATACAAAAAGGTTTTCGAAGGGATGGAGCAGTAGATAACCCTGAACGTATAGTCTCACTACCTGTCAAAATCTATAGGAGAACTCTATGAAGTTATCTTATCCCTTCAGACCTCCCAGAGGTCAAGTCATCGTTCAGAAACATACCCTATTGATTCTCCTGCAGCACTTCTTGCTGATTATTGAGTATCAGATGATAAGGCCGCCAACCTGCCCTAAAGCCAAGGCTTATTCCCTCTCAATCAAGGCTTCTCAGGTGTTGGTTTGTCCGGGATGGCTTCGGTGGTCATACAGAGTGAAAGTTGGATATCAACATTTCTCTCAATGTTATGGTTACCATGCCGACTGTAGAGCATTCAACAACATTGAATTGGGAACGCTACATCTTCCAAAAATGCTGCCTAATTCAGAATCCGTTGAATTTAAAGCTCCGTTTCCAGGCCGCTGTATTGCATCAGAAGTCCCTGTAGCAATAGGAGAAGGCTCAAGGCAAGAGCAGATCTCTTAGCAAAACATGCTGGGGCCAGGGCAGTATCATGATGACTACAGCAAGGGTTCACCACTTTGGGAGAATCATGTCTTGAGTAAAAGAAGTGTATGTCTAGAGTAATTCTGATGGAGACTGTCAGTAGTTATTTCTGCCCTTTCGATTGAGATCAGTGGCCTAGTGCTTGGGACCTCGGTCTCACAGTTCAAAGTCTGCTTCATGGTCTTAACCAGTGTCCTGAACCATGATCTTTGCACTCCAAACCCTGAGCCCTACATCCGCATTCTAGCCGACAGCCTCGACTCCTAACCTTCTGGACATTTTACCAGGATTTCTATGGTTTTTTAGCAGCCCGTCCGAATACGCGTCCACCCTGCGGGTAACACGCAGGAAGCGACTTGAACTGCTGAAGGTTTCGGACTGTGAATTGAAGGTGTTGATTTTGTGGCGGCCTTGTCTCCGAAAACTAGAGATCAGGATTTCAGATTGCACGATTTGTGTGATGTCTGTCCAGGGCCTCTTTGTACAGAGGAACACCCCTTCCCCGATTTGCGATTCCCGATGTCAGCGCCTGACAGCAGCAATCACAACATGTCGTGGTTGCACGAAGGCGTATCACGTCAGAGGAAAGGATTCGGGGTTGAGTTCGGAATTCTGGCTACAGGGGCCCCATGATCTGAAATCCACGGTCTATGGCCATGACTGCTAGGAGTAGCACGAGAGCTAGTAGCTGGTTGGCACTAAAAAAACACCTTCCGCAACCGCAGCACACGGAGACGTTTCACGTATTAGCTTATGAAAGGCCCTGGAGTTGGTCAAAGTTGAGAGCACGTTCCAAAAGGGACCAGGCTACTGTCAGCAGACGGCGTGGGCTCTCACCACCGCCAGCGCACAGCATTCCTTCACACTAGTAGAAAACTGTTTAGGCATAGGCGGGCTATGCCTGCATGAGCGCGATCCCGCAAACCCAGCAGAGAGTCATGTACCCTATGGCACAATGCGCTGCGAATATGTTCTAGATTTTAAGATGAGGACTATTGCATAACTCAGGGTGCTGGGGCTCTGCAGACAGTGCAAGAAGTTGAGGATGTGGCAACTAGGGTTCCTCGTCCAGCTCAGTTGCTTACAAGCTTCCTGGGGTCTGCGGGCATGCGTAGCAGCTTCTGAAGATTTTCAGGAGCCATGTCGAGAGTTCCCTTTAGCAAGGATCCAGAACGAGTGTATCCTCCCGTGAGCTTTGGGTAGGGTTGAGTTGCCATTGCCATAAGAAAACGGCCTTAATTCCAAATTTGCTTGAACCTGATGATGTCTTACCCCCTAAAGCAGTAGTGGCAGTCATGGTGCAAATTAGGAATAGTACTTACCTTTGAGGGATCCAAAAAAGGTAGCTCAGGCTTCAAAAGATGGAACCTCTGATTTGCATGCTTGGAGCCTTGAATCCCTTTGACAGCTGAGGCCTAGCAAGCTCTGATGCAGCGAGCTGCGGCTGCGCGCACTCTTCCAGCCAACCAGGTCGCCAGCAAATGATGCTTCAGGGTTTAGGATCCAACAAATAGGGTTGAGTTGGTCCCGAGGTAGGATTTGGGGCTCAAGCTTTGTTGCTAGGTTTTGGGGTCTTGGACTTCTGCAGTGCTTATGACGGGCTATCCTTGCAGGCACCAAAACGCACAGGGATCATTGTTTCTCAAGATTGGGGATCTGCCACTACCCATTCCTACTCGCAAGACACCCTTTGGGTTCCTAAGGGCTCCTAGCTGCAGAGATCCCATGTTGGGAGGTAAGTTAGAACGCGATGAATCCCGAGCACTGATGTATTTGATTATCACCGTTTCGGGCATACGTCCACATATCTTCCTGAGGTTCCAAGACGCAGCTCAAGCGTGCTCAACAGTCTCCTCCTTGTGGCTTGTATGAACCTACGACCTAAGTCTGACACCTTACCCCTTCATCCCTTATTGTCTCCCATCCCCTCGTGAAACTTACAAGCCCTGCTTTCTTGGCAGAGGTGTCAAATTTCCAAACTCGCCCTGGAGGTGGGCTGCATTCGTTTGCTTGATGAGGTAGGTTGAGCAGCCTCTTCCTTTTGGATGGCTCCTCGAACCGGGGCGTTCCTAAAGCAGAGGTTTTTTGAGAAGCGTGAAGGCATTGTAAAGGTTCCATTTCAGGGCTTAATGTTTAAAGCCCAGGTGGTGGATCTGAGCCTCCCCTCTAATCAGAGACCTTGATCCCTAACCCTTTTAACAAGAAGCAACTGTGAGTCTCCTATACAGGCTTGTGGATGTTGATTGGCAGCGCTGGATTAAGAAATCCTGCAGTTAAGAGGTTTGGGGCTTGCACAGGATTCAGGAAAAACCCAAGACAAAGCACAAGCTGCGGTGTACTGTGCAAAGCAAGCCCTGAACCCCTGCTACCATCTGCAAGAATAGTTCAAACAACCTTTTTCTCTCTACGGCACTTCTGGCAAGGCTTCTGTCACTAAGCCTTCAGCCAACACGTAAGCGTTCCTTGCTTCTTGCATGACTACTAGGCCTACAGAGACCTCATCTGACTCGATCAGCCCTGTACGATCATCATATGATCCGTATATCACTTGCCCACCTGTTTCTGTTTCTGTTTCAACATAGCCTGAAACTCCTTTGCGGCAACGTGCCCATGTTGAAGCTGTGCAGTCCACGGACGAAACGCTGTATCTTTTAGGACACAGGAGGTCACTCTTTGTTTTTTGCGTTGTATCCTGGTTTGGGTTTCATTGCAGCGTCTTCGGTTGGAAAATTTGGTGTATTAAAGCCTCCGAAACCTGAGAGACCTTATGCTCCGGCAACACGAACGTTACTATCTTGACGAGTATGGGTGCTTTGGTAGCATGAACGTGGGCGGTGTGTACGCAGCCCGGGCCCGCGTCGACGAACTGACTTGAGTAGGACTTCGGGGTCCATTCTACTATCGTTCATTCCACATGAGTTATATGACAATAATCACAATTATTCAGGACTTACATTATCTGGCATTCCATACAGCAATCTTGGTGAACACCAATGGGTTCCATGTCTCGTGCATCAAGGGCGTGGCAGGCGACACCAATTTGTATCTGCTCCTTCCCCAGTGAAACCTTCAAAAAAACCGAACAACGCCGAAACGCCACCGAGTTCTGTGGGCAGTGCTCCAACTATCTGCAAGTGACCTTGTTTGAAACATTGTCGTGCTTGACAAGTGGCCAGGCAAATTTTGAAGACCAGGTAACTTTTGCGCCGCTGCATGGGCATCCCTTGCATTGCTCAGCAAGATGTCAGAAAAGGTACACCACAGTGAGTGACGCAGCGCATGGTTGGATTTTATGCCAGCTTAGAGTTATTAGGTTGCAAAGGGGTGTGACTAGAAGATTTCTGTCACGTTTTGCAACCCTTTTCGAAAGGGTTGCAACTTTGCTGCAAACATATGGAGAGACCATCACTGTTGTGGCAGGTAGCGAGGTGCCACCTCAGGCACCGTACTTTTGTGGTTGTAGGTTCAGGGTTTGGGCCTTGTTGTTCAGATGTCAGTAGAGGGCTGCAAGCAAGAGCTGCTTCCGGGTGATTACATTGGATTGAGCTTTTGAGGGAGAGCCGGTGTGTTCTCGCGACGTATTACATTCAGAGCATCGTTTTTATTGCATTCCGTCTTGTGGGAGTTGCGAAAGCCATATTTTGTCTGTGACTGCCGCACTGTTCGTAACCCACCCTTTGTTGTTATGACGACCCATGCTGCAGCTGCCCACCTGCCTTCCTGCTTCCTTCATACCTATTTACCCAGCTGCTCGTTGCAATGTCTGAAACTAGTAGCATCCTTATTACCATTTCCACTGCTGTTGCTGCTGCCTGTACTATTGCTGCCGGCTTCCCCTGCTACTACTAGTAGTACCACCACCACCACGGCCACGGCCACTACTGCGGTTGCTATTGCTACGACAAGAAGACTGAGATGAGTACTATGACTACCACCAGCACCACGTCGAATACTGACATTACTACGCTTATGGCTATTATGGTTAAAACTATGACGGCTACTATTGCTGCTACATGCTGAATGATGGTTGAGATAACCACCGGACAAGTGCACAGAAACTCGGTGGGCGTGTATTTACAGGTTGGGAGGTGCAAAGTAGGATGCAAATTTCAGCCATGGCATGGTTTAGTCTGGGGTTGGCATGTCTAGTGTTTCTTGTGACCGCAGATTTGTGATTCACGCTCATGTTCAAGCAAAGACCTATCATAAGTTCAAGCCTGAACTGTTTTTCGTGCCTATGTTGCGGGGTTGCCCGAAACACTTCAAGGAAACGGTTAATGATAATCCCCAGTATGAAGGTCCCCGAGCAGGGCCCAGAATCTTCAGAAATCCCAACCCTGAACCCCAGTTATCCGCAGGGAAGCCCCACAGAGAGATCTGATTTTGCAACAGCCTTCACTTCACATTGCATGAACCACCATGAAAGCACAGGGCTTTGTGCGACCTTTGGCGCAGGCTGAAGGCCCAGAGAAAAGCCTCTAGAAGTTCAGAGTTCTCGGGATTCATAGTGCTTAGGGATTTAGGATGTGGAGTTCGGGACTGAGGGTTCGGAGCTTAAGGTTGAGGCTTTGGAGTTTGAGGTTGGCTTTCGGCTTTGGGGCTTGAGGTCCAGGACTTATTGCGGAGCATGGTAGTTTTGCGGTGCACCGTTTTGAGTGTACAGCTTCCTCGAGAAGATATACGATGTAGGATGCCGGAATGCATTGTGCGAGTTTTCCAAAATGACATGTTGTCGGTTCTGATGTGAGGATAATTTCCTCTCAGGGGCACGGCCTCTCTTAACGAACAGGTCGACATTCCCAGAGGTTGGAGGTTTTTGGTCCTGGGTTTCCAGCCGTTGCGCTTGAGTGTTAGTGTCGAATTGAAGGGGCCCAAGTTAATCTCTGCAAAGTAGTTGTACGTAGAAGCCAAGAACGAGGGAAACTGAAGAATTATTGCCGTGAGCCTTCGCAGGGCATGTCGAGGACTCAGATTCTTAGCCTTGCAGCTTGGGAGTTTGAAGCTATGCTCTTTGGGTGTGAGGGCGAGAGTTTAGAGCGCTGTGGGAAGTGTTCCTGAAACTTTGGTGGTTTTCTGGTGCTTTTGCCTTTTGCTTCCGACTACAATGCAACTTGAAGTATACGTGGCTGGTGACCTCTGCTTAGTGCAAAGCCACTGGCATGCAACCAGCTCCAAGATCCGGCAATCTGAAGGCGGTTATGTCGGCTTTAGATTTTGTTGTACCTGAGCGCTTGCGCTTGACAAACCTTAGGCCTCCAGTCCTAGAATTTTTCTAATGCATCTACACTCCCAAACCCTGAAACCTAACAGTTTCAGTGTTCAATCACCCTTGCCCAAGACATGGTGGACTCTATATCTGACGTGCAGAAAGGTCTTGAGAACCGTAGCGGTGTGGAAGTATGGTGTCGCTACATAAGGATCATGCAGAGAGGATCATCCTAGTTTTTCAGGTTGCTATTTTAGTCACAAACCTTTGCACCTTGCGAATCCTGAAATGGTCTCACAGAAACAGACAGCAATGCCTGGCACATTTCAATCGCGGGCTCGCAGGTCGCAGAGATCTTCAATCCAGCACGAAGGCGCAACAGCAATAACCTAGGGTTTGGGTTTAGTGGGACTTGATGGGGTGTCTTTTTTGGACTGAGGGTTGCAGAAGGTTGCCGGATTTTCTTCTAATGGCCACTGTAGAATCTCTTAACAGTGATCTTTTGATCTTCGAATGATCCCTACAAACCACAGGACACAGATTTTGACAAGCTCCCTCGTAGATTGCTTCTCAGGCATCAGGGGACAGGAAGTAAGCAATCCGGATTTACAGGGGGAATCTTTAATGTCCTGTTAGGGAAGAGCCGGGGTGACGTGGATGGGTTCGGCCTACTCAAACACAGCTCATTAATCATACAGATTCGTTGATGGGTTCTTTGAAATTTGAAAAGTAGCGAAATCAAAACTCTTCAGATCTTGAGGGGTGTTCTTCCTTCTAGGGTTAGACTGTCTGTTGAACCGGTAAAGTGACGACCTGAAGAGAGTGAAGAGCCGAGGCCATGAGGCCCAGTCTTCAAACAACTAGGCCTACATGCTAAATCAGAGCCCCTAAACATCCCGAACCTTGATCTTCTAGCTATGAGGGTAACTTCCTACTGGCATTATCCTTCAAAAGCTCAAGTGGACCCTGTCTCGGTCGTTGATTCCAAGACAACCCTGGACCCTCAAACTCACACAACCCTCAGTCCTAAACAACACCCCAAGCAGTCAGCACCTGAAAAGGCAACGGATTCAGTGAAGCTTGCTACTTGACGGCTGCACTATTAAATCGTGTACTCTGAACCTACTGATGAGCCATTTTCAAGTCTTAGCTTTACCCAGTCGCTGGGTGATAATTGAGCATCGTGGATGCTGCAGGACAATGAGCACCCTGCTTACGAATCAGGCACCTGTAGAGCAGAGAGGCAGTTCTAATTTAGGGCCTGGCGGTTAGTGCCGGCCTGGCCACCCAGCCATGCCCTGCTGATGCTCCTGATTGAGAAATTTCACGAAAAAAAGTTATGTTCTTGCTACCTGGAATGTTCTTTAGGTTCGGAAGGCGCGCGCGCGCGTGGGCGCGCGCCCCTCGTAAAGAAGCATTATCAGCACAATTGGGACCCCACTTTGGCTTGATTTGGACTAGGAGGGTTCAAAAACCCAAGAAAAACAATTAAAGACGACTTTGCACATGGTTCTCAGCGCAGGCTGACCATGTTCCAGCCCCCAAGTGCAGTTCTTTGCAAATGGGTAGCCGCATTTCGAGTATTGGACAAGCTTATAGGAGCCACCAACGTGCTGGAAATGTGGGCAACACGCACCCCAAAACCATGCAATATGCATATTTTGTAGGGTGTGGCCTGGGTAATGCACGCCAAACCTGTTTCATGCTTATCATACAGTGCAGATCCTACCAACACTGGTATTTACACAAACACTGCCCGCAACGTGTATTTGAGCATGTTGTTGGGGTTTATAATGCATTATGAGCGCCCAGCAGCCCCCCAAGAGCCAGCTTCATGAGCATCATGGGGCCTGTTTGGGCCCCCAATTTCCTTCTCGACACCTCACATACGAGTGTCCAACCCTAGGTATGTTGAGGTGTCCAAAAGTGAGAAACGAAGGTCCAATTGTGCTGATGACGTTGGCCCCCAAAAAAGCCCCGAACCCTCTGTAGCGTGGGGGGAAGCCTCAAAAACGCAACCAAAATCACCTTAATTTCTGACCCCCAAAAACACGACTCCAGGGCTTCCAAGGGAAGGGGTCGGCGGAACGGGCGTCCACCCCTTAAAGCATAGCTTTAGCTAGGCGTGCATCCGCACGGGACCACGACGGCCAGCCAGACCTAAGAGCCTCCGGCTCAGTCCGCCGACCCAGCGGTGGATAAACCGCGAAAGCCTAAAACCCCAACATCACAATGGGTACTTGGACGACTTCCCGAGGAGCTTGACAGCCTGCTCAGAAGCAATCCCCAGGATCAGCTGGGGATGCACCAAGAGATTGCCGATGGAGAGACCGCGTTCGCGAAGCAAATGGTCATACGACAAGCAGCACGAGAAGCTTTCTCTCGCATTGACAGCTCCCAAAGGATCAGGGCGGCCATGCTCAGGAAAAGCACGCCATGACCAGGACCCTTTGTCAGTGGAGACTTGGTGTGCTTCCATAGAAAACAGGGGAGCGGCACATACGGGCGTTGGCACGGGCCCGCACGAGTGATAGGCCAGGAGGGCCGCTCGACGCTTTGGCTTTTGCATGGCGGTGTCCCCTTGACAGTTTCAGCAGAAGCATGCCGACACGCTACTGGAGAAGAAGCCTTGGCCAAACGACGCCCGGTCACCGAGCCCGAGAGAGCTCAACTCCGAAGTGTCATCGGCAGCCTTGGGTGGGTGACACGAGTCTGCCGACCTGATATTGGCTACCAAGTGCACAAGCTTCAATCTCGCATGACTACGGCTACTGTGGACGACTTGCTCGCGGCCAACTCCTTGCTCAAGTATGTCAAGGACTCGCCTAACAAGGGCACGTTCTTCGCCTACGGCGCCTTCGACTTTAACAAGGCAACGATCCTCAGCTTCACCGACGCCAGCCATGCGACGGACTACGACGTGAGTAAATCTGGCAAACCACTGGGATACAGGTCTCAGTCTGGACGCGTGCTGGCACTGGCTGGAGAGGACTTCGTTCAGAGTGGGCGTGGCCAAATCCACATCCTGGACTACCACTCCAACATCATCAGGAGGGTGTGCAGAAGCACACTCCAGGCCGAAACGCTCTCCATGCTTTCCGGATACGACGATGCAGAACACATTCACCGGATCCTACATGGAGTTCATGGAGGGAAGCCAGACTTGATCAAGGCCATGGACAGCCACAAGATCGTGATGTACACGGACTGCCGATCGTTGGAGGAGCACACGAAGCAAGCAGGCTTGCACATCGTGGGCGACAAACGTTTGGCTATAAATCTTTGTGCTCTTCGACAAGATCTATGGCGCTGCCAAGGTGAAGAAGTGGGCGATCCGCTCTACCTCGACCAACCACCTCCTGAAGGGACGACAGTTATACAGTGGATCCAGACCAGCACCATGCTGGCGGATGGCCTGACGAAGGCCATGAAAAGCCCACAGCTTCATCAACTCATGGAGACAGGATATGTTTCTGTGGACTTCGATAAGAGTCGAAGCAAGAAGGCGCAGCGCAGTGCAGATGCTGACACGAACTGGTCCCAGAAAGAAACTTAGGGGTGTGAAACCAGCGCTTGTCAGCGGATGTATTGCAGTTGCATGCGCCTGTGACCAGTGCAGCAGATTCAAGCCGTCAGCAGCTTGGAGACATGTGCTACCGAATCGTGGCTCAAGCCAACTGCGGAAGCAAAAGGATTCTTGTTTTGCACCAGTGCTTCGGCACCAATTGGCGCAACAAGATTCGTCCAAGCTAGGCTGCCGGGACTCAGCAGCTTGCTGTTTTCAGTTGCTGCG
>CAJNIZ010003625.1:0-10000 GCA_905231905.1 Symbiodinium pilosum | reverse complement strand
CGTTAACACAAGGCCTTGTTGCACCTTGTCTGAACTATCTGCATATCTGAAGAAATCGTTAAAACTTGAACAAGCTTTGTAGCACAGAAATCTAGAAGTTTTCAAAACCAGACGTCAGACGCACCTCATGTAAAAGCCTATTCTACTTAAGGCCCCTGCGGTGCTGCACAATCTGCTTAGGCCCGTGCCGAGACGGTAGAAGAGCTTCTTCAGCGGGAGAGGGCGGAGCATGAGGCCCGTGCACCTATGCCCAAATCAAAGGTTGATGGCGCTGTGTTTGGGTGTTGTCTCGTTTAGGAGATGTAGAGTTGTGTACGGCAAGGTTTCGGGGTATTTATTTCGGCAGCGGTGCAGAAGCCGCACCGGAGGAACGAGAAGAGCAAGAGCGCCTGCTATTGGCTGCGATACAGCAGTTGCTGCAGTGATGGTTCATGGTTTGAACTCGGTCCAAACAAACCCTGCCACCCAGCTGTTCATGCGATCTTGCTAAAGGCTTTAGGTTCTACGGTGGTGGAATACAAGGGCAAGCATAATTCGGAAATACATCGAGAACATGCAGAATATTGATGGCAAGATCAGAATGTGCAGGTCTTTTGCAGCGATACAAGAAGTTATTTCCTGCTGATACTTCCGGCACCAGCAGCTTTGAAATGTCGTTTAAGGATGACTGCGGGGAGGCTCCGGACGTGAGGTTCACGGCAAGATTGCGGGCTTTACGTGATGGATCAGGTTTGGCTTGAGCGTTTCAGGGTTCAGAAATGCTGATGCAAGTCATCGAGATGAGGGTTTGGGCAACTGCAGCACAGATCGCAGGCATCAGATTCACTATTGTCTAGTGGAAGTTGTTTGGAAAATGGCGTGTGAAGATATCCACTTCGGGAGTTTATTTTTTTAATGCTCTTAGCCTGAAAAAAGAGATGCGATTTGACACAGGCCGTCTCAGGTAAGAAATCATCCTGCATGTTGGCCCTATAAAACGCATGCAAGTAGCAATTCGCAGGTAGAACTATATCCTCTCACACTCGGATTTGTCATCTTTGCGATTCATCTTAGACTGTTGGTGCGTTCGACGTCAAATCGAAATCATTACTAGGCCCGCGGCGATGTTCCTATGAAAACTTGTGTTCTAAGAGAGCTTCGAGACTTGGCAAGTATGCGCCAACAAAGGAATTCTCAAGCACAAGCAACCCCCAACATGAACGTAAAGGTCACGTTACGTACCCGACACTTCTTAGTGCCCTTAGAGGAGCCCCAAGAGGAACAACCATTTGCAGAAACTCCATCGAGTCTTTTTAGCTATCGTTCTTTCTTGACCTGCGTATTGTGCAACCCAAAGGTAGTATCATCACCCCTGTGGTTGGAGTCATGTAGAGGATGCTGAAGATGTGGGGTGTTCAGGGGCCCCGAAAGTTTTGAAACGCCATCAAGCAGGCACACAGAAGACGTGCCGGAATCCCGCACCTTGCATCAGGCGCAGCTGGCAACCTTCGAAAAGGATTTGCCGCCTGAACTGAACAGATACAATGGGATTGGTGCTGATCCTTCAGCATGTCGGAACATTGTCAAGTAAAAATTACACGTATTCAAGCCGCCGCAGGAAATCTTTATGTATTAGTCAAGGACATGCCCAGGTGGGTTCCCGAGTATAGAAGGCTCGTATATGAGGTCTATGTAGGCCTGCTTTCTGGGTACCCACCTGATAACTACCCACCTCGAGGTTTTCTTGAAGTAGGTTCAATTTGAAAAAAGAGCCAGTATTGAGGCTTGTGATATATGCAAGCGGGATGCAAATCCCCATTTGCAACAATGCCCTGAAACATCTTAGCCTTGGATTCCACCGCTAGAGTAGGGCATGAGGAGAACAGGCATTGGGTTCAGGCTTCATGTGAGTGACCATTTGGAGTCCTGTTTTCAATCCTATCTTACTGCCTAAGTTGAGGTCGCTGTCGCTGAAGAACTTGAACAAAGGCTGGGATTCCGGACGTCCTTCTGGGCTCCCTGATGCTCCGAGCATGATCCCTCTAATCAGGAAGAGGCTTCTTCCAGGAGTTCCCCGCTGCACTGGGTGTAGAAGACCGAGTCACCCGTAGCTCTGCAAGAATCTTTTCGCTAGCTTACTGACTGACTGCGCTGGATCTCAGTACAGTTGCAAGTATGCCACTGCGGAAAGAAGACTGGCTCCCTATCCCCTGTCAACCAAGCTATACTGTTTGATTCCAGCATGCTCTTGTGCTAGTGACACTATGCGCGAGAGCATGAGGCATCTGATGTCCAGACCTGAAGTAGCGCAGACTTTAATCAATGTTGGAATGGCCAAGCCCAAGCCATGAACGAGGTCTTTCCTCAGGCATCCCCCACACGTAGCCTGCCCTGAAATGGGAGTTTGTCCAGACTGGGTCCCCTTTGCTGCCTTGCAACAATCTCGCGGAAGGTTTGGAGGAGAGCGTATCCAGCAGCATGCACCTCATGAAGGCCGGGGCATAGCATTTTGCGCGAGGACTGGTTGCTGTCGCAAGATTGTGCCTGGCCCACGTGCTTGAAAGTAAAAAGGCAGTTGACCTTCAACCTTACTTGCTTCTGTAGGGGCCGGGAGGACATGCCATTCAGATTCTGGGCCCCAAGTGTCCACGTTAAGGGGGTGCGCGCAATGGAATTGAAATAACTCGCGGGATTCCTCAGTGGCCCCTCTTCTCGTCATGGATTCAGACTAGATTGGAATTCCGATTCCAGCTCTCCAACGAGCCACTCATTCAGACCTGTTGACCTGTCTAAACAAGGCTGCAGCAACCTTTTGAAAGGGTCCTTACGCACGGCCACAGCTGCTAAAACAAGTGCCTCAAGCAAGTTGCCACTCATCCCACATTTCGTGTGTGCTTTAGACTGGAGTGTGAGCGTTTATGTATTTGGGATGTAGGACTGTAGAACATTGTCGTAAGGACCTCAAGGATAGGGAGCCCAGCTTTGCGCAGGTCAAAGTTGTGGAGACCGAGAAGGTACTGAAGCAGTCCCCCGGATGCACAACTTGTATTAATCATGATCGCAAGAGCTGCGGCAACTAGGTGCTAAAGATGCAATTGTGGTTGTTGCTGTTGTTGTTGTGGTAGATGGTAGTAAGAGCAGCAGTGGAAGAATAATATGCCTTGTTAGGGTGGTTGTGATATATGGATGCATTAAGTCATTAAGGATACCCACAGGAACAGACGCGCTACTGCAAACATCATGCACGATGAAGGCATTTAAGGTCGCAATGATAAAGCAAAGATTAGCTGTGTATGCTGCACCGAGTGGCTATTTTTAGGGTAATATTTACGGTTTCATCTTGTTGTTTTGGTGGTAGCATTGGGTACAACACGAGAAGCAAGACTTCATCAGACAGATTTTAGAGGGCTTCCCACATCCTCATAGCAGGAGAAATCTGATCTGATTCTGGGATGTTTACGTTTCAGATTTGCAGCTGAGCATTCAGAGCCAAACCCCATGACTTCAACCATCAGTCAAGGCTTTGGTCTGCCGGATTTTGCTGGAAGGGCTTTTGGGATGTAGCTGTTAGGGCATAGTTCAGGATTAGGGGATTGGGGCTCTCGCTCGTTTCGAGGGAAGCATCTAATTTGCTTGGTGCTGAAGGATGATTTTTGCAGAGTCCTGACTTTATGTACAGGGTAGAGCGGCCCTGGGTTTTCTGCTCACGGTCTGACATGCAATGCGCAAAACATTGACGGTAATCTTGATGCTGAAGGGCTGCAAAGCCACAACGGCATGAAGGGGGCATGAATGATGAGCATCTCAGCATGGTGAAAAAACAGCGCTTGGGGAACGCGTTGAAAAAGGGCTGCTAGAATACTTAATTAAGAGCAGAAACGAGCGGGGCTCTCCTCCGGGTCGACTGTACCATTTTAAAGGTCATAGCTGTCATAGCTATCAGCAGGATACGCAGCTTGGATGTAGCTCTGTCAACCTTAAACATCGAACCTCTTCGCATTCTGGGCTTATGGCAAAAAATCGAGAATAGAACCGGAATTTCTGCAGGAACCCTAGCGCTTGGCTAGTAGCGTTTGCAAACACATTCTCACCTGGGCATGCCATAGAGTTCTGCAGTGTTTCATGCTGCGATTACAAAGCTTCCCAGGCATGGCTTATTCCTACCTAGAGCTGTCATACAGCACAAAACCTCTAGGCTGAGCAATCTCAAGCCTACTTGTTGACATTTCGTTGGGCAAAGTACAACGCCCAGTGGAGCTGTGAGCACTTTCTTTACCCAGTGAGTGCTTCCAGCTTCATCTCATAAAGCCAGTTCTGAACCCGCCAAACCCCAATCCTTCGAATCTGCTGAGGTTCGTCAAGCAGCTGAACACTACCTACACGCCAGCACTCACAGAGGCCGAGGCTCCGCGAGTTCGCACATGGATGTTCTGAAAATTCTTGTTTCCCTGGAGGTCCATAAAATATTGCGGTCCTAATCCAGGAACAATGGAGATTTACGGATTCCGGCTTCATAGGTGAAGTTTACAGGTTCCAGGATCGGGGCCCTGCCATTGCGCATTTGCTCAGCAGGTCTGGGACAAACGCTGCATTCTTGGTGTAATCATTTCGTCCTGGTAATTATGTAGCACCTTCCCTAGAGGGATGAATGCTCCCCAAAAGTTTGGTTGAGAGTTCTGTAGTGAGTGTCAGAAGTTAAACACTGCTAGCCGTTATGGCTGTAAATGTGGTGTTTGTTTCAGTTTCTGTCTGGCTTATTGCTGGCACTTCGTGAAGATTTTTAATTTGCAGTACCTTTGGGCTTGAGGTTTTAGCTGAGAACTCAAGGCATCCCCGTGCGTGATGAAGATAGCAATTTCCCACTGAAGCATCATGTTACCAAGCTATGCAAAGGTTGGACGCCAATCCAGAATTATCGCTAGTGTTCGTTCTATGCCTGAGGATGACGACGATAATTGAAGTCTGCCAGTGCATGCGTAGACCCTTATTGCCATAGCAGAAGCCCGCCTGGCAGTTTCCAGAAGTTAAGGGCGAGGGGAGAACCCCAAAGATGGACATCAGGGGGGTTTGATGTTCAGAACTTCTCCTTCTCCAAAGTCTACACGACCCCAGGCGAATGGCTCCGACAAAGCTCAGGACGATGTCTGCAAGTTCACTGTCAGTTTAGAAAACTTGGGAGCCGAGCCCTTCGGGTTACTGCAATATTAATGGAGCTACTGGGTATTGCAGGTCCTGAGGACCCTACTACTTGGGTCTGGGTGGTTCTTTGGGTTTCTAAACTTGGCACATGTGGTCACCACAAGGATATTGGATTGAGTTGTTGAAGCAAAGGGATACTATGAAAGTACAGCTTTTCAGTTGAGCCTGATGAAACGGTTAGACCTTGTTGACTGCTTCATATCAATCGACTGGAACTGAAAGTGATAGTGAAATCCAGGGGTGTCATGTTAACACCGGTACTACCACTTCAAGTTTGACATTATGGTTAGTTCAGACTTCTATGACAGCGAAGCAGCAATGATTTGGCCCCAGTGAGCTCACTGAAGGAAAGCTAGCCTGGACTTGCCAAATATATTCCAGAATTTTCACATCTCAAGCGCCAAGTCTTTCACTCTAAGGCCTCAGCGTGAGCAAGTAGGAATCAGAAGACCTAAGGAAAGGGTGCAAGCATTTTCCTTCAAACCTAGGTCCACACCCTCTGGACCCACACTGTAAGTGTGCGGCCTTTACAGAAGAGCTGAGAATTCCTGCCCCCGCGTAGATGCCAAAGCGCGCCCACTCACATGGCACAGTTGCAAGGCAAGGAAAGGACAGCTAAGTGGCCTTACCCACATCAGCCAGCGAAGCGGCTTCAGCAATGAAATCATGCGGGGTATTTCTGGTAGCTGCAATTGGTGGGGTCCTTAACAGTTCCTAGACCCTAGATCCTTCGGCTTTTTGTTGGAGGCCCAGTGAATATTGGATCAGTGACGAATTGTAATTTGTGGGAGAGCTTAAGCCCGACAAGGAACAAAGATTAGCTGTCCAACACAATGCGTGTCGCGAACGCTTGCTGCTCCGCAGGACCCAGGGCCAGAAGTTCTGAAGACTGCGATGAATAGGCTCCTTGAGGCCTGCGTGCGCTCAGGGAGTGGAGGAAGACAGGCGTCAGGGCTTTGAATTTCTTTTCCTAGTCCGTAGGGTGCAAGGTTTCGGGATTCGGCGAGAACATTTCGCGGGGACTGGATTTATCTGTGCGGTAACAGGATTGGGACATGGAAGATTGCAGCTTCTGATGTTTTGGAACTGTTCGGAGAGGCAGTCTACGTAAGTTGTCGAGTTCCTATACCGCTGCATGAGGCAGCTCCCGTAATAGCTGAATGTCTTGAAGCTTTAAAGGGGTGGGCACTGAGTACCGTCTGGCAGTAGTTAAGCAAAGCCCTCGACCTTAGATCCTGAGCCCACCTCAACATTTGAAGGTCGTGCAGTGGACCTTAAGACGAGCATGGTTCCAAGAATGAGAGAAGTACATCTCCATGTGGTGGTGGAGAGTAGCATCATTCTTCTCTGCTTTGGGGGCTAGATGTACCAAAAACCAGATGACCCTTCCCTCTGAACCTGCACAGCCAGAAAGCAAGAGACCACACAACCCTGTGAACACATCAAGGCCCTCAAACTTGCTGCTACTCACACTTGTTCCCTGTGTTTTGCCCCGAAGCAGAGGCACCTTGAAAATCCTAGGCAGCCCGATGGACAACCACCTCGTAAATCCAAGTGTTTAAATGAGTTACTTCCAAGCCGCAGGAGCACAACCATCTTGTGATGCAGCAGAACGACCTGCTCAGCCGGTGTTGGCCCTGGAAACCTTAAACCCTATTCCCAACCAAATCCTTCCACTTGAGGGTAGGTAAGAGGAAATGCAGCAAGGATCATCGTACCATAGTTTTTTTTCTGTGCTCTTGGAATTGAGCTTGCGGATCGCGGAGCCGTACCTTTAACCTTCACATTGCCCGTATCCGATGTTTACAAATTCACTGTAGAATGCCATGAAAAACTGTTGCATAATCCCTGTAATGCTGCATATCTACATGGGTTGCAGCTAAAGGCGACAACCGCTGTCGTTTGCCAGCATGCGTGTGCCGGCGCCGGCAGCGCCCGCAGCAGGGACAGCGCCAGGACAATCCAGGGAGTACACAAGGTTTGAGTTTGGGTTTGGCATCTACTGGGCTGGCATGGAGGCTCAAGGGAGGTTCTATGTCCATTCCTGTGACATGAGGAACTGGAAAAGTTTTCCATATGCGGACATTGCTTCCACGTGAAAATTGTTCAACATAAAACGAAGGCATTCTCATCCAAGCACTTCATATTTGGAGTATAATTGTTGCACCGCCTGGTTTTTGAAGTTACTTGTTCGGGTGCATCAGGGTGAGTCTGCAGCGTTGGTTTGGGGATCCGTGAGAACACCAGATGTCCAATCTTTCACAGGAAAGATAGTGGTCAGATTTGAAGTTCAGCATCCTGAAGTCTCCAAGAAAAGGCACTTATGTGTGCCTGTGTTAGTCGTGCCATCTTTCCGCAGTACTTGGAGGCAAATAGCATGCGGCTTACCAACCCATCCCAGCCATTCCAAAGCTCCATAAAAGGCAGGAACAATGCCTTGTTCAGGCAGTATCCTTCCTTCTTTTGGAGGAAGTGCTGGCTTGAAGTTTGTAGGCTGTTGCGGAGACCAAGACGTAGACAATCCAAGTCCTCAACCCTACCTCCCAAGTCTTCACCCTGAATCCCAGACCCTAGCGCCCCTAAAACGGATGACCTCAATCCTGCGGCGTAGTACCTGCTTTCCTTTGGACTGCCTGGAGCCTGGCCACTGTCAGCTTGAGCATTCTGTTGAAGGGATGGAGAGAGAGGTTCTGTAGGGTTAATGTTCCGACTGTAATGGAAATCTAGCCCTCCACTCCTTACGACTGAATGCGTGTCAGGCGGAAAGCAGAGTTGTGAAAATGTCATTTGAAAGGAAGGCTAGAAAGCCCATATAGAAGAAACAAGGTAGTCGTCATCATGACTCCAACTTCCTTCTAGTGGCATAAAGGATAGAAGACAGCTAATCATCAGCTGTGGGCATCCTTCGGGGTCAAGATATTTTGGTTGTGCCTTCCGGGGCTTCCACCTTCTGGAGCAAGTCCTAAGACTCCCACATTCCAAAGCCCGAGAACCTAAACTTAGCCTTAGCCTGGGCCTGCAGCTGTTCAGGGCACAGTTAAGGATAGAGGAAAGGATGGCTGATGCCAATCACCCATATGGTTTCGCTCTGGTTATGTCATGGCACAATCTGAAAGAAGATATGCCCTGGATGAAAGGCTTCGTGCCAGAAAGCTCAGACATTGTCTTCTCTACAGGTCTTTGCCAAAATCGTGGGCACATGATACATAGCTCATCTAGATGTCTCATATCGTGGGAGGAAGGCACGTGGAGTGAGGGAAGTTTGGTCACAGACAGCAAGATCTACAACAGAGAGATTTTTTGCTCTACCCATTGCAAGCCTGTCATTTGAGCGCTTGGCCTTGAACTCTCACCCTTCCAGACCGCCAGGTAAAGGATTGGCCTCGCACGTCGTTTTTGAGTGTAAAAAACTCATGTTAAACGTTCGGGCTGAACAGAACAAGGCCTGAAATTGGAAAGCATTCTGGAGAAGAGGTACTCTTGTCACTTCTGTCGTAGCACAACCGTCGTCATCAGACTTCAACACGGATTATTCCTGCCAATGCTAGAATGACCAGAAAGGCTACTGCCACCACCACCATAAGTGCCAGTGCTTCTCTGCGAGGTACGACTGTTCCCACAACTAAGGCTAAGGCGTAAAATCCTCAAAGCATTTACCCGGACTCTTACCGAAAGAATCTGCAAACTGACTGGCCGAGGCCCCATCCATAGCCATGGCCTCAGAGCCAGTAACAATTCGGGTTTTCTCAAGAGGTTGCTTTGGTACAGGCGTGTTTTTGAGATTTTTGAGATCTGCAGTGATCGAAGCAGGAATGTTAAGCGGAGGGGCTCCCGAATTGACAGTTCCCTTCCCATCTTTTGGGCCTCAAGTCTAGGTAGCTTTTGAGTTCAAAATCCGCGGCGTCTCGGATTTGGGTTGGATGCTTTTGGTGGCTCAGGAATTGTGGCGATGTTCATGGATGACGGTTTCACTCGGTCACCTGCATGCCCGATAGAGGCAGCACCAGCGCAAACACAGCCGCAGTATGATGCAGGCCACCCGACGCACACGGCACTACACACATGCAAGAAAGCAGACAGAGACACAGAGATGCAGAGCGGAACACACACACACACACAAACACACACGACACGACACACAGGGCACACACGACACACCCGACCTGAAGACACGACACGAAGACATGATGCGAAGAAACAAGGACACGACAGACACGACTCGAAGACAAGACATGATACACGGGACACAAAGACACAGCACGAGAAGTTGAAACGACACGAAGACCAGCATACGCGACACGAAGCCACGACGCATCATCATGCGGACACGAGACGAAGACACGACGTGACTCAAAGACACAAAGGCACGACAGGAAGACACGACACAAGGACACAATACAAAGACACAAAAACACACGGCCGGAAGACAAGACGCGAACACACCACACACCACACACCCAGATGATGCCTGAAGGCACGACACGACACACACTTGTGCATCCAAACGCAAGCCCAAATCCGTTTGTCTATCAAGCAGAGCCTGATGTCCTAAGGACATGAAGTCCTTGACTGGGGGTCTGGGTACCTCGTCATCTGGCCTCCAGGCTTATCAGAGTCTTTCTTCCGTAAGTTTCTGTACAAGACAGCAATGACATCAAAAATGTGGAACATGTGCTGTTGCAATCACTCGGACATGTTGGAGCAGCACTGACATGTTTGACATGTACTCCACGCATGACCTGTAAACCTACCGCACCCTCTAATCTTGCTGCCTCAGGGGGCCAGCTTTTTCCAATCTTGCTGCCTCAGGGGGCCAGCTTGC
>CAJNIZ010003624.1:0-22647 GCA_905231905.1 Symbiodinium pilosum | reverse complement strand
TCCTAGTATCCCCTTTAACATCCCCTATAGTAGTCCGCGACATAATCCCCTATACAACCCCCGTAAAGGAGTTCAGACTATAGCTCATATATATACGGGACTTTGATGGGAAGGCCAGGAGGCTGATATACTTGCATTTGAAGATCATGTGGCATCAGCGTGAGAAATAACCAACTTGCAACATTGCATGTATAAACCCATCTAAACCCTAAACCCTAAGCCCAAAACCTTAAGCCCTAAGCCCTAAACCCTAAACCCCAGGCCATAAACCCTAAGCCCTAAACCCCAAGCCGCGCAAAGATTGGCAGCTGTTCCGCACCTCGCCATGCACATGACATTGTTGGCCTTTACCCAGAGGGTCCATGTACCCAATAATTAGGTAATTGGGATTTGGGTAATAGTAATTTTGGTACAGGTTTTGGGTAAGTAAATGATTATTAGGTACTTGGACCCTCAGGGTTAGAGCCCTCTGAAAAATTGGTCGTGTGCCCCCTCATAAAAGCGTTTAGGGTTCTGGGTTGCTGTTAAAGAACTGAAGCTGAGTCACCATAATATATGTTTATTGCAAAGAACCGGATTTCCTTATCACAGCAACCTTTTTGGAACTCCTAAAAGGTAACCCGCTATGAGGCTCATATATGGCTCAAAGAAGGGTAGTTGCGCTACATGAGGTCATTACAAGCCCGCTGAAAGGATATCCGCTTAAGCTACAGTCAATATAATCAATGGACATGGGTTCCGTATTAGTGGCTACAAGAGGGAGCCCCATATCCACCCTTAGTCATCCCTTGGCAAGGAATTATTGACTGTATTTTACTTGATAACTACTCCCCTGGGACTCTGCTTGCTTAAGCTGCAAATTCATCACGAAGAGGCTGCTACAAGCGTTCTTCCATTTCCCGATGCAACACAAATAAGCAAACTTCAAACCCAGGGAATTCATTCCACAAGAGAAAGCAGCAGTCCGCATATCATGCTGTTTTTCGTGCCCTTTGAGAGTCAGAAGCCTAAGCTCCAAATCGATAGCTGGACTTTGGTTGCCAAAGCCCCCGAAGTCAGGAGTACATACCCCGTGGAGATCATGTGACTCCCATATGAGCATTGTTATGTCCTTACAAAAATCATCCTACTGACATGGAGGGCCTACGCAAACTACGCGGAATGGTTGTTTTCCCTGCGGAAGAGACTACGCGGCACACCTGGCCTACACAACGTGAAATGCAATACGTCTTATCGAACATACAAACTACGCAGACTACGCGGACAAGATAACTTACACGTGACTACGCGAGACTACGCAAGACTAACCCCTGCAGGCCCGAGGCTACGCGAGCACTTTTGCCGCTTCACAGCCATCATAGCTCTTTCATGCAGCAAAAAACCTGCGCATATGATCATGAGTATGAAGGTGGGGTAGTCAACCCTAAACCCTAAATCCGGAACCGTAAACCGAAATCTAAACTCCTGGATCCAAAGCTCTCCAAGCTGTACTGAGGCGCTGCTAAGTACTTCCTTCTGGGCGGTTGGTTCGGCTTTTGAATTAAATCATTATCAATGTTGCTAGTTATCATTTTCAGTAGGTGTGATTGTTGTCATTCTTGTCTACAATTGTAGTACCTGCTACTAATATTGCTATCATAACTGTTTCTTATTCTTGCTATCTTTATACGGACAGAAGCACCCAGACATGAACGACTCATGAGCCCTCGCACGAAGCCCTTCAAGCTTCAATGCTCCGAGGATTGTAAATCCCATCTTCTCTCCTCTTCTCTATCCTAACACTATATAGGGATCCAAATAGCCTGATATGGGCAATATTTCCAGATTATAGGGCCCAGGTATGTATTATTTGTACACTTGGATCCCCGCGGTAAGCCTTAAGCCAGAAATTCTCCCAAAAGCCGATAATCCCGCTTAAGTAGATAGAATATGGGGTATATGGGGATCTTAGTATAATATACCCAAAGCCATATTCTATGTACTTAAGGGGGACTATAAGCCCTGAATCCCAAAGCTGTGCAGTCGCCAAGGCTCTCTGTCAGTATTGCTCCGACTGAGAAAATGAACCTGCTGACTGGGTTTAGGGTTTAATGTCTAGGGCTTAGGGTTTAGGGGTTTAGGGTTTAGGGTTGAATGTCTAGGGTGGGGGGTTTAGGGCTTAGGGTAGATCAGGTGTCACAGGTCAGGGTTGACAGCTTAGCCTGTGCATACAGGAAGTGAAGTGAACGCAGACTCAACCCTATACCCTAAATCCTAACCCTAAACCCTAAACCCTAACCCTAAACCCTAAAACCTAAACCCTAAGACCTAAACCTTATAAAGAATTCCGTTGGGGGGCTTAGGTGTTCAAGGTAGAGAGCTGCAACCTTTCCTGAAGCACACGGAGGTCTTCTAGACTTTTCCGGCTCAGGGCTTAGGGTCTAGGAGTTTAGGGTTTAGGGATAGGAGTTCATATAGGGTTTAGGGTTAAGGGTTGAGATTTTGATTTAGGACCTCATGAGGGTTTAGGATTTTGAGGGACACTCGGCCAGCCAGTTGAAAAACACGAGTTTCTACAGCAGCCACTGCGCAGCTGGCATTCTGCAGACGTTCGAGCAGCTGAAACGCGAAGAGTACCCTTATTGAACACTACATCAGCCACTTTTGGAAGCGAAGTAAATGGTCTTCATGAGACCCATGTTAGGCTCAATGACTTCGGGGAAACTTGACACATGGAATGACCTGACGCCTTCCCCTGCGAACTTGCAAATGTCCTGCCATGGAGATTTTCTTACTAAAGCTAAACAGGATAATCAGCAGCTTTTAGGATCCGAACAGCCCTCAAACCCTAGACCCTACAAACCCTTAACCCTAAACTGTGCAAACCCTCCAATGCCTTGAAACCCTGAGCCCCTAAACCCTACAAACCCTCAAAGCCTGAATCCCTGCATCTCTATTCCCCAAGACTCACTCCCTGGGTTGCCGCTAAAAATTAGCATAATGGGCATGTGCAATAAATTGGGTTCCCCCCATAATCGTAACTCATCTTCAGTTCCCTAACGGCAACTCAGCCATTGAAGATTACTGATTACTGGGAAAGAAGGGAATAGAATATTCAAAAAACCCGACATAATATGTAAGCTTTCTATCATATGGCTCCCGCATTTAAAGTAAGTTCAACCAACCCGAGCCCTAAACCTCTAAACCCTAAACCCAAAACCCCTAAACTCCTGGACCCTAAACCCTAAACAGGAACCCAGAGATGATCTGCCAGTGTTGGCCTTGGTGACGTTGCCGTACTGAGCAGGATCCCATTCTGAGTCATGTGGATGTTTGCGGCGTAGGTTTTAGGGTTTAGGGCTTCGAGCTTGGGTTATAATCGGGTTACATAGGGATTATATTGGGATAATGGAAAATCAAATGGGAACTACTATCCAGGCTTTAGGGGTTTAGGGGCTTAGGGTTTAAAGCTTTGGGTTTGAAGAATTAGGGTGTATAGGATTTAGGATTGCGACAATTAGGTTTAGGGCGCGCTGCTTAGGATCTAGGGTTGAGGTTTAAGCATTGGAAGTAGCTATTGTCCCGAGGAAGTGCGATGGAGCTCTTCGCAATGCTGCAATCCAATTCTTATCCAAACCCCGTTCCCTACACCCCACATCCTAAACCCTGAGCCCTAAACCCAAAACCCTAAACCCCAAACCCTAAACCCAAACCCGAATCCCGAAATCCTAGACCCTAAACCCTTAACCCTAAGACGAGGCTGTTGGCGGCATCGCAGACTGCAGGCACCGGGTTCTGACAAAAAGTTCATGTTGCAAACATTGAGGGCCCAGACCCTAAACCCTAGACCCCCAACCCTAAAAAAAATTCAACCCAAAAGCCTAAACCCTACACCCTAAGAAGAGACTGGTAGAGCTAGGACGGAGTCGCAGACTGCAGGCACCAGGTTCCCAAAGCAGTCCATGTCACAAACGTTGAGGGCTTCAGCTTCCCCAACTTAACCTACTGGGGTTAGTAGGGAATACAGGAATACATATATTTATTTATATTTATATTTACATATATATATATGTACATGTGTATATATATATATTGTTTGGGGTTTAGGGGTTTAAGGTCTACGGCTTATGTTTGGGGTGGGGAATGAGAGATTTTTCTTCAGGGATTATAGAGGGATTCTATTCCCAACCCTAAACGCTAAACTCAAAACCCTTATTCCCTACTAACCACCTGTAAGTCAACATGGAGCGCCCTTCTAGCGCCCTGTTGGAGGTTCCATGTCAGTTTTGGTGAGCAATTTAGGGTGAAGGATTTAGGAATTTGCGCCATTGGGTTGATGGTTCAAGGTCCCATACGGTTTAGGGTTGATGGTTCAGGGTCCCTTGGGGTTTAGGGTTTAGCCCGCCCCACTTAAACTTGAAGCTGGAACAACGATTCCGAGAAAACTCTGCTTATGAGCAATAGTTTTAACTCCTAGTCTCCCCGTAATGCCCCCTGTAATAATCTTAAATAATCCCCTGCAAAACCTCCTCTAAGGAGTGTACACTATAGCTCATATGGGACAGAACCATGAGTTCAGGTTCTTCATCAGCCAGCCTTATCCATAAGCGGAATTTGTTTAGACCCCCAGGTGCATACGCAGTTCGTTTTGGGCTTTTATTATGTTAGCACAGAAAATGCAATCTTGAGCTTAGCATTATTGGCGAAAATCAACGTTGACCCAAGAAGGCGTTACCCAAATAACTTCACCAGGACTCCAGGGAACTTCCTTCGGGTAATCCCTACGTAGGAACCCAAACAGCACAAATGGGCCGCAAGCAAAACCCTAGACCCTAGACCCTCAACCACGGTGCGGGGTTCCTGGTCAACCCCGCCTGAATCCCCCTAAAACCCATGCAGCGGTAGTCGCCAAAAACATGCTGGCTTGCTTTTGAAACCCGGCATAGTCTCAAGCTTCATGTAGAATCCTGCATAAATACCAGAATCGTTTCAGGTCTAATTGACGGACCCTATACATGATTATACCAGGAATTCATGATATGGGTAAACAGTGACATGGGCCTCTGAAGTACATGATATCACATGTCGGAGACCCAGGCATGGGGCTAAAGTGCTCAAATGACGCCGATGACTCTTAGGTCCACAAGGGGTTATAGGCATCCGACATTAGAGGGTTTAGGGGGTACCTGGTCTGCCTTGATGACCTAAAAAAACAGACCTGTCTGAAATCAGCCTTCAGAGAAGCTTGAATTCATACCTGCAGCTGAAAAGCGACCTAGGTCAAAAAAATCATCCAGTATGTCCAGGTGCGCATGGATCTGCATGCTGAGGTCCATTTCAATAAATCAAGGAATGGAGAGGTCAAAAAGTGTTTCTGCACAGACATGACTGTGCAAGGATTCATGTTGCAGATACCTTCAGCACTGATAAGACAAAAGACAGTGTAATCTTTAGCAACTCGCCCATGGCAATGCGTGGGCAACTTTAGAGGTGCCACCCCCTGCGTCAGCTGTGTTTTTTTTGCAAGCTCTTGAGGCATGATCTCCTTGGGCACATAAATGCACCCATCTGAAGCAGCTGTATGGCCACAGCTCGGAAGCTGATGTAGAAAAGGTTGGGGTTGTGGTACAACTGGTTTTGGGGGGGAGGTGTGTATATACAGAGCTAATGGATCGTGCACGCGTGGATGGATTGGACAAGAAACTATGGCCAGAAATGGAAGAGCTAGGCGCGGCCTGGCGGGTCATGTCTCATTGTGCCACAAGATGTGTCTGTATTTTTTTGCCTATGCCCTGCTAGGCCTTCATGACATGCCAGCCAAATTTTGGAGTGAGGCACTTTATTTACTTGCGCCTGGGCGAAAAGAATCTTGTCAGAATTGGAAGCTTAGATGTAACATGTGCGTAAAGACATGCGCACATTGTCTCTCGATTTGAACTAAGGACAGACCCCTGACGGCCCACATGATCAAAGCTGTCCTCGAAAACTACAAAAAGCGTGGCTATGCGCATGATTTGGCATGGGACTTTCGCAAGACTCCTAGCCGAAATCTTAGCAGTGCGCAGTGCATGTGTTTAAAACAGTACAAAAAAAAGTGCTTGCATGAGCATTCTATAGGTACAGACTGTGAGGGCGAATCTCACGAGGCAACTTGATTGAGTGTAATTAAAGATCCTAGCTTTCGAGCTGGCCAACTTTGCATAAAAACAATGATGGTTCGATCTGCATCCCAGGCTTTGAAGCAGCAGCAGCCGCCGCATGAAGACAGCCAGTCTTCACGGAATCCTGCCGAGTGACTGATTAGGATCAGCGGCGATCGCACTCCGAAAACAATGTCTGGAGAGTGGGGAACATGCTACTGCAAAAAATACCAATCATGTTAACATTAATTATTGTAGGTCAGACCCACTGCAAGCCCACGCAGGTGCCAGTGCTGGCCTTCTCGTCGCGGAGGTGATAGCCAGCTGGGAGCCCAATCCTTTCAGTGTGATCTCAAGCCCTGGAATCTGCTTGGCGTAAGAACTTTTGCACAGACAGGATTTCTTGCATGATTGAGTGGTTTGATTTGATCTTTCTGGCTCATAGATTTTGAAGTTTTCGCTAGTGCAGTGGCCATGGCCGCCTTTAAGGGTCTCCACAAGATTTGGGAAGCAGACCCAGCAACACCGCGCCGGGTTCTTTGGACAGGGTATATCCTGGAGTGGCCCTCTCCTGAGCAGACTGGCATTGCTAGTTACTCTTCGGCGCCAGCTAACTTTGACACGCTCAAGCCCTTCTTTGAGAAATGGTCTGCTAGCTGCAAAAGGCCGAAAACCCCCAAGCTTCCTCTTGTCAAAGCCGAGGTTGGGCACTGAAAACTGTATGTATATATCCCTTTGGGTGATTGCATGCCTTGTAGAAAAGCCTTTCTGAAGCCCCTCTCAAGCCCTGCTAGGTCAAACGCTTGTGGGACCGGGCCGGGCGAAAATCGTCGTGTGGCGAGATTGCATGTGACGCATGGGGCTTGAGGAAGTTTGCTAGCTTCTTCAAGAAGCGGCTGAATCAGACTACGAAGCCTCGTGATCTTTAGCAGCAACTAAAGTTGCCCACCCATGATGCTACATGCATGTACAGCTTGTTCAGGGAATGCATGCATGTGCCACCAATTGTTCTCATCATGGACCTATAGAACCCAGGACAGATGCAATCGTGAACTCAAGCGGATCCTGCTGGCTGCATGGCACCCAGACAGGGTGTGGGAGTTAGACGACCCGGCTAATGGAGAAGATGATGAGGAAGAGGTGCCCTCGCATCAGGTTTATATATCGGTTTTTACAAATGACTATATAGGGTTTCTAGGGATTGGATTTAGGGAAGTTAGGTAGGGCTTGTATAGATGATTTGGGCTTTGCACATGCGTGGGTTTTGAACAGGGATTGTATAGGATGCATGTATGTATAACCTGGCTAGTGTAGAATGCTAAAGGGTTGTGACGTCTGCATGAACCCTATAGCAGTCAGCCCAAGGTTCATGCCCCCGAGTACTATAAACCTCCCCAATATAGCTATGAAGCCTTATGTGTCCAACCATCGGTTCACACCCCCGAGCACTATAACAAGCCCTCAGGATGTTATGAAGTCTCATGCATGCACTTGGCTCAACCGAATCCTGAACTGAACTCAAATTTAAAGCTCCCATGAATTGCTATGCGCAGGAGAGTGGCGAAGATTTCGATCTTGATGCTGAAGACGATGAAGGCAACGAATCGCCTGAAGGATCAATTGAGGAGGGTCCGGGTTTACCTTCAGAAGACCCAGAGGCCCCCCTGCCTGTGGATTTGCCTGAGGGACTAGTAGAGGAGGATCAGGGTTTGCCTGGGGAAAGCCCGCTCCCTGTTGCTTTGCCTGCTGCGTTACCTACACCTACGGATGACCAGGGTTTATCCGAAGAAGGCCACAAGCCGGTGGATTTGCATGAGGGACTACTTGAGGAGGATCAGGGTTTACCCGGGGAAGATGAGCAAGAGGAATCCCTACCGAAGGCAGCACACGAACCGCAGGGATCAGAGAGCAAGGATCATGCACCACAGGAAGCAAAAGCTGAGAGAAAGATTCACACGCCACAGGAAGCAGAGACAAAGCATGCACTTGCAGCACAGGCGCCGCCTGCCCCACGCAGTGAAGCCACAGCAGCAGCAGCAGCAGCAGCAGCCGCCCCGCGCAGTGAAGCCACAGCAGCAGCCGCAGCCAAGCCTGAGATTGTTCTCAGTTCAGATGAAGCTAAGCCTGTTGTGACAAACCGTCGCTTGTCGGACTTGAAAGCCCGACTCGAGCAGCTGAAGCTTGAATTGACATAGCATGTTAAATCACAGGTTTTGGAATTGCGAAAATGCAAAGCACAATGCATACAAAATACACTGCCATGCAATTCAGGAAGGCTCTGAAAGCCAGTTTTACGGGCAAGCCTGAGACATGTGCTACCTCTGCCTCCTTGGGGCTCAGTGCAGATCCTTGCTACTCGTCATGAACAAGAACTGGTGGGAATGGCATACTCCGTGCTTGATTGCGGCTTTCGGTTTTATACTTGTATGTGCAAGTCTGTGTGCAGTCATCACTCATGTGTGCTGGCAGTGTGCAACGGACAGCTCTCTCTCATATAGGTATCCTAGCTTAAGTACATATATATACCCCTATCCCCTGAAAATCTATACCCCCTGAGAATCCCTACAACATCTTATAACCACATGTTCATCAACCAACCCTACTGCCGAGGTCACGTGGACACGCAGACCTATGACGTGGAGCAGGCTATGGCAGCGTGGCACATCTCGAACCTGCCGAAGGGCGATGGGGTTTGTGAAAAGGGTAAGAAGGAAAAGGTCTTTGCATGTGCAGACGACAAGCCACCCGAACCCGAGAAGAAGTCCTCGCCTCCATCCATTGTGCGTCAGAAGCATGTGCTGCCGGCGCCCGCGGTGGCCTCTACTGAAGCTGCCCAGTCTAGAGGTGTTGATGTCGGAAAGGCTTCTGCCTTTGCAGAACGCACAGGCAAGTATGAGGCTAAGGCCAGGTAATTAAAAATTCATTGTGGACCCTGTCTTTATTTTAACCTCAGAGGTATACTGATGCAGTCATCACAAATCACCCGAAACAGAATCCCAAACCTTGCAGGACAAAGCAGGCATGGTGACCAAGGATGACCAGGACAAGACGCTTGCGGACAAGCGTAAGACAGAAAACGAAACCCCAGGGCATGGCCGCGGCAACGGCCGTGGGAGAGGGCGAGGCCGTGGAAGGGGGCGTGGCAAAGCTGCCAAAAATGATGATGGGGAGCCAGACGCAGCCATTGAAGATTTGGGTACAGAAAAAAAAGAAAAGAGGCCCAAAGCCAAAGCAAAAGCAAAGAGCAAGCCGAGCGCAGAAAAGGAAATGGAGGAGGAGGAGACAGAGAAGCCAATGTCTAGCAAGCATGAAGCAAAAAGCAAAAAAAATAAAGAGGTGGCCCACACGCCCGATGCAGAGGACATGCCGAAGACAAAGAAGAGAAAAGGCAAGGATGTTGAAAAGGTGGACTTGGGGGAGGCTGCCCCAGAGGCAAAGCAGTGCAAGGGGAAGAAGGATAACAAGCTCCAAGAGCCCGAACCCAGTGGTGCCGCAGAAGCTTCTGCCGCCAGTAGTGTGAAATCACAGAAGAAGAAGAAGAAGAAAGAGACGCCAGAGGATGATCACGCTGCAAGTGAGAAGCCGAAGAAGAGTGCGAGAAAGAAAAGCTTGATGGAGGAAGTGGAGGAGGAGGAGGAGCAGAAAATTAAGCGAGATTTGCAGCGTGTGCGGGAGGCTCTCAGGGAGAAGATGGATATTCCTGAGTACACCTTCTGTGAGGTTAACATCTACTGGACACGGGATGCAATTGGGGTTAAAGCGAAGCCAGCGTCTGATGGCAACACAAAGCAGGCTTGAGTGCCCAAATCCATGCTAGAAAATCTTGTGCCCTGTATATGTTTTTTTTTGCCTGAAGGTTGGCAAGCAGTTGATCTACCTCAGCAAGCCTATAATGCTGACATGGTGAAGATTTGGAGTTTCGCCCGCATTGCAGCCCCTTGACCTCAACAACTTGTATTGTGTTTTGTGTTTCCCCACGTATCCTTTTTCCTGAACTGAAACTGCTGTCCCTCGCCTTGATCCCAGGCTGACTGCATTGAGGTCGCCAAAGGCGAGTCCAGCCCAATGCTCCTGGAAAAGATCCGTGTGGCCAAAGAAAGGTTTATGGCTGCCGGCTCACTAGAGTAGATTGCGACAGCTGGTGCCAAGCAGATCACACATCCCATGTGCAAGTTTGGATTATGCGTGAACGCTGAATCCCACCGAGCTGTTGTCAAGTTTCACTCTGATAGTATCCTGCCAGCTGTGTTGCCAGCTTAGGTACGGCAATTCAAGCAACCTAGGCTGCTCACTCACAGCGTGCATCATGTTGGAGGGGTTATGCCAAAAGGGTTTGTGTTGGGGTAATTTATGCTTGGGTTATTTGAGCAAATTGGTCTACGTAAACTCCTGGTATCCTCTATTATTCATACATATATATATATACACCCTCTAATCAGAACCCTACAGAATTACCTTTATGACCAACGTTTAGGAGTTTACAGACCATATTGCTCAAAGAATTGTGAATTTTCTTAGTTGGGACCGAGGTGTATATATAGGCCTGATTTTATTTCAGACCCATGAATGCCAACAAATGCTGATGCGCTGATAGCACAGCAGCCGAAACCTGGTGTTCTGTGTGCCAGGTAAAATTCCACGCAGATTCTTTCGCGAAGATGGGGTTGCGGAGAAAATGTGTGAGATGCAAGTTTTCTGAACTCACTGCACTTGCATGGCATTCGTATCCTGAGCCTGCCTGGAACTTGGGATTACTTGAACCCAGCATGATCCCTGCCCAGGTCCGACCATGCCTCTCCTGGCTCATGCTGTGAAGTTTGGCCACGTTCGGCGTATGGCAGAAGGTGCGCCCAGCTTCTGCAGTCTCCTGCATTGAAGGTTGTCAGGCTTGCGAGTTGGACTGTGTTGGAAATCGTATGTGTGCTTGTAGATTTTGGGCTCGGCGCCTGGAGACAACACCAACTATGTATGTAGTCCTGCGCATTGCCTCACACGAATGCTGCCCAGTGGTTGAGCAATCACACCGGGTGTTAGGGTGTGTTAGAAGTTCAAGCACAAGTATACCCCCAAAATGGTCCTCCGTTCGCAAATGGATGTGGTGGTAGGGCGTTTGCTCAAACTTGGAGCACCGAAAGAGCCTTGGCTTTCCACAATTACAAAGGGTGAAACTGTTTGGGGTTCCATCGGGAGAACGGGTTTGCCAAAATTTCTGAGGCCTTTGTGATGCTGGTTTTGCTTACAAGCTGGCTATCTATTGCTGAGTTGGATGAGACACCCTACGACATTCTGGAGACATTTGCAGGTGTAGCCCAGATTGCCAGGGCGGGTCGGCTATGCAATATGAAAGCAGCTGCAACAGATTTGGCCTATGAGGCTTTTGCTTCGCGGAAGGGGGGTATGGACTTGACAACTCCTGCAGGCTTCGTGTTCTTCCGTAGCAATTATGAAGCATGCCGTTGTTTGAGTCTTCTGCGTGCTTTCCATACAGGTTCCACTTTGCGCAAGCTATCTCAAATGTTCACTTTGACCCTTTCCATGATGAAAAACCCTTTCTAAACCCAAACAATAAAATCCTCAACTCAGATGGACTGGGAATTGTACATTGCGTTTACATAAGGCTATAGAGCAGGTTCTCGTATGTGTATATATATATATATACGTATGTTGTATATAATATAGTGGGTGGTATGTACAATTCCTAGTCCATCTATAGGAGTAAATTGGCTTTGAACTCACACATAGCCCTGGGTAGCCTCTCACAGTCCCTCACGCGCAAAGCCCCATAGCCCCTAGCTGTAACTCAGGTTAACAGTCCTTCTCCTACTCCGTCTTCGCCTGGATTCCTCCCTGGCCATCTTCGCAATATGTTGCTCATCATGGGTAACTGTGAGCAGGTCTAGCACTGGGCGATCAATATTGGTTCCCATGGGCAATCCAAATTTCGAGAAGGTAGGCGTTGCAAATCTTCTTGGAAGCCGGTGCCCAGACTGAACTATAAATCATTAAAGATCTCCTACAGGGGTCCAAGGATGTTTATGGATGGGAAGTTGCTGTTGGGTTCTGGCTTAAGAAGGCAATATTGGGGTTTGCGGGGTTCAATATAGGGTTTGCGATTCAACAAAATTAGATTCCCACGAGCCGTCAAAGCCCAAAACCCTGAACCCACGAACCCTCAAAGCCCAAACCCTGAACCCTGGCCCTCCTTGATTTATATACCCTGCTATTGGTTCAGGAAAACCATCTTACCCAAATCAATTCCCAGCGTCCGGTAGCCAAGACTATTTCCCAGGAGCTATGTATACACATTGGAGCCATTCTAAATATGAATTATGGGGTCCCACACATATATATACACATACATAATATGTGTATATATATATATCTATGGGTTGTCTAGTGTTGTATATATAGATCCTGGGAAAAGGTCCATGTCATTGCCAGAGCTGCAGAATGCGGCGCCTGCAGAGGGCTGTTTGTAAACCCATTTAGAATAAACTGGGGTGTCTTGAGGGACAAGTAAAAAGGGTAGGATGTTCACTAGGTGGTCTATGTGAGCTACATTGTCTATAAACTCCACATATTATCCTGACCAACTTTTAGAGTTGTCCACACGCTATCTATAATGTTACCCTATATATAGAACCCCCTTAAGGAGTTCATAGACATGTAGCTCATGTAAGGATGGGTAGATTGGGCAGGGGATAGGCTATGGTGTAGAAGCACAGGTGCAGTGCTTGTGTTTCTTGAGGCTCGCGCTTCTTCTACAACTGTGTGTGGCAGTGGGGGCCACCTCTATAGTAGAACAGCCTCGGGGAAGCCTTCTATTTGAGCATGATCGCTTGTCGGAGTTGGTGGACTACTGGCGTGGCACGGTAGATGCAACTTGTCATCATTACATACTGTTAGCAGGTGTTGTGAAAGGATTCCATTACTCATCGTAGTTGAGGTATGGAGCCAAGCTTTCTGGATGATGCATTACAAAAGCCGCAGTCCTAAACGGACCCGGCTTTGGAGCAATAGTCGGGCGATTGGCTGCTTTGACATTGGCAAGCTGTCAAGGGAAGTGATGGCCAGCCAGACAAAACTGAAGACAACGACTAAACGCACGAGCAAGACTGGCCGGGTCCAGTTCACTGGCTCCAAACATCTCAAGCCTTCTCAGCCTGGAGCTTAATTTTGAGTTGTCTAGAGAAAACAAGTCAGGATTCTGAAGATGTCACACATTGTTTACCATGACAGCAAGTAACCTGCTTCAGGACATATACTTTTCAATTTGCGAGAAAAGTGATTCGCACTATGCCAAAGCTGATCAATCCGACTACAAAATCCTTGCCCCCTGCCTCCTGGTTGCACCTGAAATTACTTCTGTATGTAGATTATGGGACACCATCTGCATGAATCCTACAAATAGCTGAGACGACTTGCGGCCTCAACATCCTGGACGAGTTCGCCAGCATCCCCATGGGTGACCTGTGGCATGATGCGCAGCTTGTGGAGGCTGTGGCTTACACTCGGGGGAGTGTGCTTCTTAACATTCCCTGCCAGAAGTGGCGTGACATTTTGCCTACAGAGCTCTAGTCGTTTGGCCTGCTGAGGGTTCAAAACGTATGCAAGTAAATCATGCATGTAGCAGTGTAAGCTTTTCAGATCTAGAGGTGTTGCCATGTACATCGCACCCACAATCGTGTACATTATGTGGTCATGCGCACGCACCTCTGTACACGCGGCGGGTCTATGTATGCGGCGGTGCGCGGGTGTGCACAGGCATGCGGGGGGTGTACGCGGGCGTATGCGGGCGGATGCCGGCGGATGCGGGCGTACGCGGGCGTACGCGTACAAAGGCCGTATTTTGGTGAAAAAAGGCCGAAAAAAAGCGTACGATCTGTACACTGTACTCAGCGTACGCGGGGCGTACGCGGGGCGTACGCGGGTGTGTACGGAGGCATGCGCGGAGTGTACGCAGGGGGCGGGGGTGTGTACGCAAAACGGGGTGGCATGTGCGCAGCGCAGGTGGCATATATGTGGTGTGTGTGGGCATGCGTGTGCGCGCGTGTGTGAGCACACCTGGTACAAACATTCTGCACATTTAGTGATCCTTGCCTCCTGGTTTCCGAATCAATCTAATAGATTAATCTCTAGAAACCCTAGGAAGCTGTTTATACGGTTGATGAATAAGAGCCCGGTAGACTTAATCCCCTAGCATGTGTGTAACCTAGGCTGCCTATGGCGTTTCCGATTGTTTGTGTGTATACTTGGGACACGCATGCCTTGCAACAGTAGCAAATCCACAGCACTTGTGTATAAACCCAAGCCCTGAAGCCCTAGACCTGGTATTCAAGGTTGAATTCTATCCCTGGTGCAGTTTCTGCTCTATAGCCCATGCTATGTAAACAGCAACTCCTAGTGAAGAGCTCCAGACCATGGCCAAACGATTACGCAGCCTTGGTTCCTACCTTTGGGAGACAGATGAACCAGTCGCCCTGGATGATTGGCTTGAATCCCGACATTCTGCCTGTTGCTGTGGGAAAGATTTACAAATCAAGGCATTAGAGCAGGAGATTCAAAAGCTAGAGGACCTTACCCGTGACCTCCACCTCCGGCTGAAAGTGGCCTCCCTGCCTGCGGTGCCTACCCTGACAGTGAAGAACCCTAGCCTTTCTCGCAAGCAACAAGCAGATCCTTGGTATTGGCTATCTCTGGTGCCTCAGCATATTGCTGATCTTGAGAGGCTGAAGGAAGAGATTATACCACAGCTTCAAAGCTCTTCATTTGCTGCGAACCATGTGGTGTTTGACATATGTGAGGCCACGATTCCCTCAGCAATCCTAGATCACTGCGAGCTTACCATCAATTCCCTGTCCAGCAAATATCCTGCTGTCTTCAAGATCGGCATTACACGGAATCCAGTTGAAAGGTGGCAGAAGGGTTATTGTCTGGACAAGAACCAACAATGGTCTCAAATGAAAGTGTTGGTTATTCTCCCTGAGGCTGTTAGTGTAGGGTTCGTAGAAGCAGCTTTAATTCGAAGGTTTCAGAGCACCCCTGGCAACATGAATGTCAGAAGGGGTGGGGAGGGTGTTGACCTTTCAGGTGCTGGGCCCTATTTTGCATACGTAGTGTTTCGCTGCCTTGCGGCCCCTACAAAGGCCAGACGATGAAAATCATTCCAAGGCTCCATGCACAACCTATGAACCTATAGCTATAAATGGTTTTACAAGCAAACGAAACCTGTACAGGCAGGCCTTTGTGGGGCTTGGCAATTCGACTGTTCTGTGTCTTGCGAACCACTATCGTCTTTGGAGCTTCCGCTGTCTTAGCTAGTGTATAATGGGTTATCTATATACATATTATTATAGGGTTGAGGATAGCTAGTCAGCAACCAGTCTGCTTTTTAGGGGCCCCTCCTGGTTGTACAGAAGTTTACAGTCCTGGACCTTTTGGTGGGTACGGCGGTTTCATCCTGAAATGTTTTCATGAATTATATAATTCATTCACAGGTGATGGGTGTTGTTAAACGCCTTCCGCCTGCTCTGCTCTCCAGAGACAGCTAGCATCCTTATGGACAAAATCGTTGATTTCACTGCCATCTGTTGCGCGAGATGCATGCACATGTGCCCCATAAATTGAGCTCCCAGACTACGAGGAATTGTTGCGCAATACCACCAATTAATTTTGGCTGAAGCAGCTGCAAGATTGAAGCCCCTGCCCGACCTGCCAAATGGCCACCGCCCCGAGGAGTCTGATGTCGCAGGCTTTCAGCTCTGAGACCTTGGTGGAAGCGGCTCGGTATGTGGACATGCAAGCAACCAAAGAGGAACAGTTGGACTTGGATATCGATGCTGATATTAAGGTGTCTTGCTTCAATTTTTGAATTAGTTGTACACGTATATATAACATGTATAGCCTTTGGGTAGGTTATGTTGTGGGAATGGTGGGTTTGTAATGTTCCTGGATGATTTTTGGGGCGCTGTATTGTCAAGCCCTGCTGCCAACTGGAAGTGTACGAGCCTATACATCTATATTACCTTAAAAGATCATTGTAGTCCATGCAGTACTGTCATATTTAAATCCACAGAGTTGGGACCCCGTAGAAGCCCTATCTATAGAGGCCCCCGGTCAGATTGAAATCTAAAAAAATTAAGGCTCTGGAGTCTGAGATCAAGATGGAAGAGCTACATGCCAAGCGTGCCAAAGTGTCCACTCCTTCAGCACTTGCCACGCCCTCCCCGCAACCCGCTACCAAGAAGCTTAGAAATTCAGCAGCTGAAGAAGCCCAAGATGATCAGTGGGCTGAATCTAGCCCTGCTAGTTCAATGCAAGTTTCGCCGTCCCCAACCATGATTGAGAGCCCTGTGGCTTGGAATGATTTCAGCGTGTGCACCGTGCATGTGTGTGTGCATCCTTGTTCTCCATGCTTAGCTCTTCTGCGTGCACATATCGCCTCATTAAGGCATTGCCTGAGCGATTGGTGTCAGCCACTGACCCCAAAGATGTTGAGACAGCCAAAAGTGTGCCCCCGACCCAGCCTGTGGCCACAGAGGCTCCAGGCGAGGTACAAGCCTTGAAGGACCTAGTCAAGAGCCTCCAGAAAGAGATAGCTGATCTAAAGTCGAAGCAATCCTCGAGCTCTGATGCCCCTGCCCAGAACTCTGCCGGTTCTAGGCCCCCTAATTCCCCCGAAGGCACAAACCATGAAAGCGAGGGTCAGGATGACGAAATGAATAGCCCGAGCTTGGAGGCGGCCCGCCAGCGCCTCCGGAGAATGTGCATTCGTAACAAGCAAGGAAATTTGAAGGTGCCCGCGGCAATCCATGAAAAGTATGTTGCTGGAGGGGAGGAGCGAGAGCGACTTCTCAAAATCCTGATCAAAGCCAACTTTCAGAAGGATCCGAACTGAGTAGCAACACACACGCAAGCATGTCTATACCTGGCCCACCTCACCCCAAACCTGGCCTTTGCATGTGTCCCAGGATTCATTTATCAAGGAGGTTACCGTGCTCAGCGAGCGTGAGAAAAAGGTCTCCCTTGACATCACAGGCGATTTCTATGAAGTCAGGGAGATGCGGGAGGACCTCAAATTATCAGAGTGCCTTGGTTCTCCAGTGGTCATGCGCTGCTGGTTTTTAGTTGGAGTAAGCGACGCTGTCTAAGGGAGCGAATCAAAGAGATCGTTGCCTTTGGGGATGCGAACCCATCCACCTTCCGCGGAGCCCTCTGGTAGCAGCTTCATAGAACCCTGAACTTGAGCACGTGTCTTTGTGGGTCCTACATAGATTTAAATCCCGGATCCCTCAACATCCCCAAAACCTGCAAAACCATCAAGGAGGATACCTACAACAAGAACAAGCCCTACAAGTATTGGGTGGAGCAGTCCGTGACCGCGAGCCTGTCGCAGCATCAATTGCTTCGCCAGCAGGAGTCGGTGCAGTTCGAGCAGGAAGCGCCTGTGGATGGGAATGAGGTCACCCTTGGCAAGGATGTGGCTTTTGACCTTTCTGGTTTCGATGCTAAAATTGGGGATGGCCACGCACTGTGGCTGGTGTCTTTTCAAGATTAGATTAAGCAAAGAAGCCATATATAATTACAGTGGTTTGAGTCCCCAGTTAGTGACATCTTCAGGCAGCAACCCGTCATCAGCGATTGAGCTTGAGATTGGGCTTCCAATGCTGGAAGGCAAGAACCCTCAAGATGTGGTGGTTGTGTTTGAGAAGGCTTTGAGGACACGGTCGGCTAAAGTGGCTGATGCTATGGGTCGATTGGAAGTGATTCCGGTTGAGAAGCGCACTGAGAGTGTCAAGAAGTTTCTTCGCTGGATTCTATGCACCTGCTATAACCTTGAAAGCATTAGCCCAAACCTTTAAAGCTCCAAATTCCCACATGCGCAGGCACAAACCCTTTCATAAAGTCCTGGGCCCATAGACTTGTGTTCCCCAGAAACCCTAACAGCACAGCCAAGTAACAGTAGGATCCACGCAGACCCCAGAGTCAGCCAAGTGAAGCCTCAAGTTCAAGCATTGTCACAACCATTTGGATTGTGGTATTCATTTCCTCTTGTTCTGGGGTAGGGTTGGATGTGAATGAACAGGCACAACATAACAGTCCCATCATGTTGGATCATAAACGCTCCCGCAAACATCATGTTGGATCATAAATGCTCCCGCACACATCATGTTGGATCATAAACGCTCCCGCGCAAACTGCTACTACTACTACTACTACTACTACCACTACTACTACTACTACTATTACCACTACTACTACTACTACTACTACTACCACTACTACTACTACTACTCCTGCTAATATACTACTAATCCTATTCCTCATACTATACTACTCGTAAATTAGGACTAGTGGTAATTATTAGTAGTATTAGATCGTGGTGCTGCTTTTCCCAGCCAAGGCTTCTGTCAAGCCTCCAAGATTGCCTCGACCAGTTTGACTCCAGCCAGGATAAGATCAATGATATCTATTGTGAGGGTTCGATTGAAGGATTCTCATCCGAGATGTTACTTAGCTGCCGAAGATGCATCAAGAGCATCATGTCTGTATTTAGCTTCATGAACTTACATCTGAGGCAGGAGACATTGAAGAAGGAGTACAAGCTGGCCAAACGCAAGCTGCTTATACGCAACTCATTCTCGCCCTTAATGTTCTGTGTGTGCATGTACCCCAAACTTGTACCCTAGTTCCGGACAAACATGAGGGCCCTGGAATCTGTCAACCTGGAATCCCGTGCGCGAGCCGCTGCCCCGAAGAAGAAAGCTGATCCGAAGCCGAAAGCTGACGCTGCGCCCAAAGCAAATCCCCCAAAGCGTAGGACGACGGGCAAGCAGCACCAGTAGGGAGCTTCTGTGACAGCAGCTTGATCTAAGCTGCGTGGTTCTGTGTTTGCAGCCAATGGGGAGAGGGAATGGGCACGTTTTATCGGGCGCAGGGTTTCCACAGGTTGTGTGATTCTTTGCCAGTGCCAGAGCCCATGAGCTGTAATTTATAACAAGCCCTACATATACACCTTATGTAGTCCCATATGTGTATAAAACCCCTTTCTGGAATTTTACATTCAGCTCATGTGGCTTTGGGAACTTTGGTAACCGTAAGCCTACTACCTGAAAGACCCCTATAATAGTTTATGGTGCTGGAGGGAATCCAAATTCATGCCCACCCCTCGAAATTCTTTAAGGCGGCTCTTGACACAGTTTTGCCATGCCACTTTCCATGTAGATTCACGCAGCGCGCGTGACAAGCAAGCCTTGGGTAAAGCTGGAGTGAAAAAGGTTGAGTTTTACAACTGCCTCAGCTTACATAGCCTTGGTGCACACCTGCCTCAGCTTACATAGCCTTGGTGCAATCCACAAATGCCAGCTTAGATTGTCCCACTGTGCAGGTGACAAACCTGGACCTACTGCTCTTCGATTGGTTCATTCGCTCGCAAATGGAGCGGCCTGCTCTGCACTTTTAATTGATGAAAGCTGCCCCAAGGTAGGTGTGTAGGCACAAACATTCCCTGAGCAAGGATGACACACACAAACTTTCCCCAGGCAATGGTTACATTTGGAAATCCTGAAAGTGATCCTGGATTTCTATCAACATACAGTAACCATCTAAGGATACTGGAGCCAATGTGGTGCGTCTTGCGCAAGCCATTGAGAAGGAGCAACCCTATCTGCTACGGGGAATTCGACGGATATCGCGTCTTTCATTGCCTAAGGCTGAAAGTGGCTTGCATCAGCTCATTCGGAATTGGGGTTTGGCGCTGCCGCTGGATCTGTATTATACTTCAACAAAGGGATCTTGTTTGCTCCCATGGTCAAACCTTCAGCCTGGTTGGAATATCTGCTTTGTAAAAAGCCTGGAATCCTTCTGGGCGGTTTTTCGACGGAACATTTTGCATTGCCAGCGTTTCTTGAATCGTTTTGGCACGCGTACAGGTTTGAGGAGGGAGACCATCTTGTCTTTCAAAGGCATTCGGAGCATCTGGGCCAGTGCATACCTTACTGTTTATTCACTGATGAAGGACGTGGATTGCGGAAAGCGCCTGTTCAAATTGTGGCCCTGGAAACACTCTGGAACATTAAGACATTCAAAGCCTGTCAGAAGATTGGAAAGTGGAGCAACGAAACTTTTTGGGCAGCTTCGCAACACACAGGGAGTGGATCTTCGTTGACTTCGCGCCTGCTACTGTATGTCCTCCCGCACCGTGCGTACAAGAAGAAACAGAAACAGTTCTGGTACGATGTGCTTGACGTTGCGGTTCGTGATCTTGCTCAGCTGTTTGAAGCCGGAATAGAGTGTGGTGGCAAAGTATACTATCCGATTCTGGTGGGTGTCAAAGGAGATGCCCCGGCACTAAGCAAAGTTGGTTGCTTTACAAGATCCTTTAATCATCTTCTTGGCCGAGGAGGGGTCTGTCATCACTGTTTAGCGGGCCAAGGAGATCACAGGTGGGAGGATTTAACCCCACGTGCCACTTGGCTGGATACCTTGTATGTGGAACGCCCTTGGAAAGCTCGCAGGCCGTCGTGTGTCCTACCAATCGCTTACAGCAACGTTGCCCCTGAGAGGGTTTTTTCGGTCGGATTCGATGCACTTGATCAAACTTGGAATAGCGCGCCATTTCATCGCATCTACAATTATTGCTTTTGGAGATTGGGACGTTTTCCCAAACAGTGCCAGCAGCATTGCCACGCTTCTGGAAAAATTCCATGAAGATTTCGTGTGGTGCTGCAAGCACGAGATCAAGCAGACCCCGAACCTGAAGATGTTTTCCAAGGAGGGCTTGCACTGGCCACGACGATCCTCCTTCCCTTTTGGAGGTTTCTTGTCATTTGGGATAGGGTACTGATTTTCGTTTGTTTTTAGTCATTCGGACTTTTTTCCCCAATACTAAGGGTTTGGTAGCTTGCTTTCGTTTGGTTATTTGTGCTTAGTCCTAGGTTTTCCTAACACTAAAGGGCTCGGTAGTTTGTTTTCGTTTGGTTATTTTTTGTTTAGTCCGAGGTTTTCCCAATACTAATTTAAAGGGTTCGGTATGTTGTTGTGGTTTGGTTATATGTTTTAATTCCGAGGTTTTCCTAATACTAAACTGCATGGGTTCCCAAGACAACTTAATTGATCAGGGTGGAAGGCAGCTGACAGCATGATGCTGCTGAGATGGCTCTTGATTCTTGTTCGCCAGGGTGCGCTGAAACCCGATCAAACTGGACGATCTGGAGTAACGTATTTCAGTGATCCGGACAAGGGCCCTGTGTTCAGGGCAGTTGAGCATTGCTGCTGCAGCTTGCTTCGGTACTTTCAGGTTCTGCACAAGAATGGGCTTTGGCTGAACCGCGATCAATGCAACGCTGCTGCTGATGGAGTCCACCTCTTCTGTGCAGGGTACTGCTTTCGGGCAGGAAACTTTTTGGAGCGGCAACTTTGTTTGTTCCACCTGGAGCCTTCGCTTCATATGTTCAAACACATTGGGCTGCGCTTGACAAGGTGTCTGCAAACTTCGGCACCTGTGATTCTTTCACCTGCAGCATTCCTCTGTGATATGTCAGAGGACTTTGTGGGTATCTGCGCGAGAATTTCGCGCCGTGTAGCAGCACGGACTTGTGGGCAGCGAACGCTACAGAGTATGCTCATCCGTGCTTATCTAGAGTTTGAGAAGCAGGGTTTGTAGCTGCAAGCTTGAAAGAACTTGGACTGCTCTTATTCTACAATCGCAATTCCCTGTAAACCCTTGGAAATGGAACCAACCCCACTTGACAATATTCCTAGTCCTGCCACTAGATCCATGTTTCCGAGCAAGTTGCAACAGCAGCCGCAGCAGCAGGACCATGGGCATACACATACGAGCTATATATAATGGCTATATATGATTCTTATGATACCCTGTAAAAAAATCATGCATATGGCCTGTCTGCTGCAACTGACTTCGATGCTCGCTCTGCCGCTGGCGGATGGGAAATGTGAGGGTCAGGCACTTTGGGCTTATGGATAGTTATAGAATGTTGTGGACTCACAGGTTTTCCGAAGGGCAACAATCATGAATATGATGGCCTCTTGAGGCTGCGAAGGTGGAGGTCAATTTCTGTTTTTTGGGCTACCTTGAGGTCTGAATGTTGTTAGAGGCATTTCAGCTTGAAGGGTGAGGTCTAAATTTGAAGGCCTTCAATCCAGACCCCTTCAAAAGTATGCATGGTCTAAAACCAGGTCCCAGATTTTGGACACCCAAAAAAAAGGCCACCCCAGAACTCCAGGTAGAGATTATGGAGGATCAACGGGACAATGGAACATCGCATGGACAATTGGATTGTATGGAGTGTCTAGGGATAGTAAGTCCCCCTGACCCTAAACACTAAACCCTACATAATATAGTAGCTCCTATTTTCTTTTCCGTCATTCCTAAGTCCTAATTATTACTTAGCCTTAACCCTAGAAGCCCAGGTACCCAGATAGTAGGTCCTGGGGTTACAGATAGTATCCAGCCTCAGGGCGTTCAGATCCCTTAACCCCCTCTACTCCCTTTTGCAGACACGCCTCA